>JAZHYW010002203.1:0-288248 GCA_037355805.1 Ixodes ricinus
ATGGCCAGCATTGTTTCCTTCTGTGCACTAGAGTTATGTTTGTTTATATTGGTCTAACTTAAATAATACATAACAAGTATAAGAGCAAGACAAAGGTTCCAACTGTCTGCATGGATTCAACATATATTTAGATATCCGATTAGGTTGTGTTGGTGTATGCCTGAACTTGCACGCATGTCACAATAGTTTCTCTTCATTATATTACCACCACTCTTGCTTAATCTGATACTGTAAACGACTAAATCTCATGAGAACCTAATTATGAATTCACATGAATCAAATCTACAAACGCGAAAATACGTCTCGAAGCAATAGGTAACGCTACGGAGTTACACCCATCGCTTAGAAAATTAGAACGCGCGAATAATCTAAATTTCCAGTTTTGGCCCGATTCGTTGTAATTTGAGTCTCAAAAAATTGTCAGTTTCATAGTATAGACAGCAAAATGCTCATTTCAGTAGGCATGGAGATGTCTGAAGATTAGCCGCAGTTTCCAACATTGCTGGATGCAAGGAGTTTGTGTGACGAAGTTATCTGAGGCACAGTTACCCAAATAGTGGCGGTGTACGTAAATTAGCGATTTCCGACACACTAGAGTTATAGCATCGGATCATTAGCTGAGCTGGTGAGTGCCTACTATACACGCTCCGCTCTACGCTACGAGCACCACGGTGATTATCTTCTAACTTGAGCGTTCGTTCGGTATTTTACGATATTGTATCTATACACTGTGACAAATAACTATACAAGTATCAATAAAAAATATTTTTTAGTAAACATGCATTAAGCTTTGTTAGAGAGAGAATTCGTAAATACTATCATTCTTTGTTATGATTCATCATGACAAATCCAAAGAATAATGTACAGCCAAGCTTGAATTTGCAAAATAGAGGGCACCAGAAATCTAAAAAAGCTATAATACAGTGGTGAACCAAACATCAGAGAGATCTACAGTAAACATGAAAAAACATTTTTTACACAGGTTACAAAATACAAACCATAAATATATGGGTTCAATTACATACGCATATGTAAAGACTCCATTTGAAAATATTTGCTCAGTAAGTCAAAACAAGGTGAGTCTACAGTATGATTTGTTTAAAGCACGCCAACACAAATTAGCAGACATTTTCAAGCTCTATTTGTACACTTAAAGAGAACTTTAGACATGCTCGTCACCTGCTTGATTTACGCGATATAGAATTATTCTGGGAGACACTCACTAATTGGATCCAGGGATTCATCGATTCAGTGATATCGCCGACATCAGAAGACAGCACGAGGCATCATCGGTTGAACACTTGTCTGCTCATAATCTCGAGTGAATGGGGTTGTTCCTCGACATTTACTTCTATCAGGCCTATGCTAGGTTTCGCACAGCGATATCATAGCCTGGCGTATAATGAAGGTCTCCAAGCACATACCTACTGATAATTAATGAACACTCTAAATCTTCTTTTAAGGCATAAACAATTAACAATTTCCTAAACTGGTGTAGCGTCTCACTATTTGTTCAAAATCTGTCTGCTTCAGTTTTTCAGCAATCTTTACTTGCCATGATTAATGATGAATGGTGACTAAATAATTGTACCTGGTCTTAGAAAAAGAAAGATACAAAATAGAGTATGTATATATTAGGATCTAATTAACTTGAGCATGTGGTTTAAAAATATTTTGGTGTGAATTTAGAAGACGAAACTAAACGAACAAATTTGTTCATTGTTTGAAGCAAGTCAGGCTATCTTGTATTTTTCCCAATTAACTAATTAATTAAAATTTTTAAACTTTGAAATGTTCAATTTAGAGCAAAAGTTCCAAAGACAAGGTGGTAAAAGGCCCCAGAAATACCAATCCAGTGGTTTTATCAAGGAAGCTCTAATGGTTCGTTTTTCCGGGTTTCAAAAGTGCCTAAATTATGAAGACCACGAATTTGTCACCAGCCCCAGTTAACAGTGCTCCACTAGCAGGCCTAGTTTATCTGCCACAGCCGAGAGCACTGCAGTACAGGGTGCATATGTGCAAAGCCTGCACTGTTTTCTATTCGCGAACTTTTGTAGCCCATAAAAAGGATCGTGTTATGGTTTGATAAAAACAACAGAATTTGATGTTCTGGGGACGGCCCACAACTTTGTATTGAACTCTTTCTCTAAATTTACTGAGAAGTTAATTAGGGAATCTAATTAATTAGTTAATTGGGCAAAATACAAAAAATAGCCTGGCTTGCTCCAAACAATGAACTTATTCTATTTGGTTTTATCTTCTTAAAATGTACCCAAAATATTTTTAAAATCTTGGTTGTTGTGAAGAATATATATATATATATATATATGTGTGTGTGTGTGTGTGTGTGTGTGTGTGTGTGTGTGTGTGTGTGTGTGTGTGTGTGTGTGTGTGTGTGTGTGTGTGTGTGTGTGTGTGTGTGTGTGTGTGTGTGTGTGTGTGTGTGTGTGTGTGTGTGTGTGTGTGTGTGTGTGTGTGTGTGTGTGTGTGTGTGTGTGTGTGTACGTATATAGAAGCTATTTAATACACGAGGAAGGCTCACAGTCATGCTGTAAGATATGTTATTCATTTGAAAGTCTTCCAGATATATCTAAAGAATTCTGAAAATAAGGTACACGGATTACATGAGGTTACAAGAAAATGTGGTTGGGCAAGGTTTTGTAAAGAAGATAGAGACAAGTAGTCTGGGATACATAACAATGCAGTTTTTAAGATTAAGAGCAGTTTGGGATTAAAGCAGTAGTGTTTTAACAATAAAATATTAAAACATTGTATGAGAGAATAATGACACACACCTATCATAGGCAGTGCTTATTATGAAGTCTTCCAGTCGTAAAATGCAAGATTGTAAAACCAGTTGAGCACTTGCATTTCAGCCTATTTGGTAAGCAAACAAATGAAGGAATAGTTGCTGGGTTAACATTGCCGTGTATTTATGGAGACATATACATATTGTTGTTACTGCCACTACTGTGCACATTGTCTTTTTGTAGCTGTTGCACATTTCGATAATATTAAAACCAAATGCTAATACGATATGAATACAAGTGTTGTCCAAGAGAGTGGCACATCCAAGATTAACCCGCCTGAAAAATATATCGACTGTGCCTGGGATCATTAATACATATCCCCGACCACCAAAGTGAAGGAGATTGCTCATCATATGAGTTCAAACACGTACACACACACAAAGAAAACTTGCTGAAACAAAATTCGAAAGGCTTGAAGGAAAGGAAAACGAGGAAACAACAAACACCGGCAACAGGTTTATGTATTGCCGACATAAAATCATTGCCTAAAATTAAAGATTCAAGTGCAGAGTTACAAAGGCTTACGAAAATTAGTCTTGGAGAAGGTGACAAGAGACAACACAGTTCCAGTCACAGTGCCTGTTCGGGTATGGCTAGACCCTTCCATATTAAGGGCGCTCTGCCAACTGAGCAACTAGGTTGCCAGAGAACGGGTTAAGAAGGCACCAGCCAACCTGCCTAGCTCCCACTGACGTCTAACCCTGGTTGGGCCTAGTTGGTGGAGCTACCCACCTTGTATCGGAGGTCCCAGTTTTCTAATAATCTGGACCAGCGGAATTTATCTGGTCGCGCACTAGCTACCTAGCTGTGTTTGAGATTTGTGTTTGTCCTTTGTCCTCTCTTGTCCTCTCCAGGGATTAGCGGTTGCGCCGTTGTTTCTTCTGCATTGCTCATAGTTACCATTGTTGGTGTTAGATTGGTGGCACCTGCTTGTTTTAATACGTTCTAACTCCTGGTTGCTTTCAGTTATGGAGCTGCCCATAGGCCCTGAAATTCGGACCAGGCGGATACGCGCACAGTCATCTAGCTGCGTTTGGAGATTTGGGTGTTGTCCTTTGCTCTTATCAGGCCATTACTTAAACCCAAATGCTTGCATTTGATTGCATTATAATTATAACCTACTCGAAGGTGCCACATCGTCGGTGTTAGGTGGCAGCTGATGTCCTCGTTCTTCCAACCTCTGGTTAGCTCAGCTCACTAAAATACGGGAGAAACTTCCGGGTTCGACCAGGCGGATTTGCCGCGCACCAGTTCGTCCTGCTGTGTTTGGAGATTTGTGTTTGTCCTTGTCCTTTCCCACTCCTCTCCAGCATTGCCAGGCACCTTGCATTTTAATTGCATTGCAATCGGCGTCTTGTCTTCTCTCTCGTCAAAATGTATGGCCAGTCATTACCCAGTTTTCGAAGCAGACTAAAACACCCTGAAATATGCTCTTCGTATCACAGTAGCTGGCATTTGTCTTCCAGCCCGTACACGGTTTGTGTTTGGTGACGGATTGTGTGTTTACTTTAGCATCATTTTCATATCTTCTTTAAATAGTTCATGTTGTAACGCCATAATGAGCAGAAGAACTGTCCATACCGTTAAAGAAGGCATTTATCTGGTTGGCTGTGAACCCTAGAAAGACAATATTAGATCGCCAATTGAATTGGATCATTCCACGATCAAACTAGTTTCAGCATATTTCTTTATACTTTCCACATTCTCAATTGTGCCGCAATCTTCTCATTCTCATTTGTACCAGTATCCAAACCGAAGAATCTACTAGAAGACATCATGAAGAATACGAGAGTTACGACTAAATTACGTACTCATCTTTGTTCAAATCTATACATTGCACTGCTGTTTTAATGCAATGCTAATATACTGATTTAATGAGCTGTATCCCCCAAAAAGTATTACCCGCAAAATTGGCTGCAGTTAGTTTTCTTGTCGATGATGTACAAATGCCTGTTGTGAATAAAACATGCACAGTGACCAGGTAAAATAGTAATTTCAGGAGCGTGCAAACACAGCAATTCATCACAAGGTTTATGGTCCTGTTTGTCAACAATTATTCATCCGTCTTTATTTTTGTTTCGGATGACAAACGTCCTTATATGTCGTTAATAACTCGCTCTGTGTCCCCTGGGGTTGTTTTCATCAAGTTTCACCATTTCGATTTTCTTTATGTTGGGACATGGTCTAAAAATTTGAAAACAAAGAATAATCTTTTCACAATCGGTAAATTGGTGAATGAAGGAAACACAATTCTGGAATCTATCTTCTACGAAGGTGGCTTTTTTTGCCAAACCAGTATAAGTACAGTCCATCTACATCGGCCAAGTAACGCAGTGTCAGCAGTGAAAAATCCTCCTTCGCTTGTGGACGAAAAAAGGATCTGAGGCGGAGGACCGTATAGGCATCCGCAAACTCCAAAGGTCTCCCGTCACGAAGGGCGGATGCGCAGTTTTTGCAAATTCGCAGTTCGATTGCATTCAGTACTTCAAATGTGTTTCATCTATTTCCTTTACTCTACCTTGAAAATCTCCATTGAGCGTGTAACCAAAGGCATGTGCTGTATTGTGATCATATGTCCATCCGTCGATCACTATGAACCGCGTTATGAACAATCTGCCATTACTGTAAATAAGGGATGCCGTTGAATTGATGCTCGCAATTGGGGTAAATGTCTGATAGAAAGTTATGCTCGATCAGACTTGAGTTCATATGATTCGCATCGATTCCAGTCCGGTGATACCTTCAGTGCTAACTAGTACACACAGTTCGTCCCATTCTGCATTATCGTTTTCCCATACAAACAGCATCATTCATTCTGCGAAGGGCCCACACGTCAACTCTTCTCGTGTACATATCAAGAATTGTCACATCATTCTTTATTTAACATGCTATACTAGAGGTCGACGCCAAGTCATTCCAACGACGCCAGATTCCACACGACTGAATGCGCCAATCATAAACGAAAGAGGGCAAAGAAAAGGCAGAGTCAGAATAAAGAGATGCAGTTGTTGTTATAACATTGTTAAAGACAGACGAGAGAGAGAAGGCAACAGTGCCTGTGGTAAATCTGCGCCGGGCGGTATCACTTTGCCGAAACCCTCAACGGGTAAACACCCCAGGTAGCGGACTCACCGAAATACTAAATACCCGCCTGAAGGAAACGAGCGGAAGTGTGTCGGTACAAGGATCGTGCATAACGTCGAAGATGCCGTGAGGGAGCAAGAAGAGGAACTGATAACTGACAGGCTGTTTGTCTGTACCTGGCCTGTGCAGGGTGAGGGCCACACTTACCCATCAGTTCAGTGTGACTGTTTCCACAACACCCGACTTTGAGTCTCCCGTCCGTGTATTTAACGGCGATCTCCACAAACAGTGGCCAGAGCCGATTCCAATTAAAGGTGTAACTTTCATAGTGTCCTGGGGCTTCATGCAATTGGACATTACGAAAACAAAAAGAGAATGAAATAGCATTTTCCATGTCATCCATTTCTATTGCTCTGTATCAACTACAGATTACAGGTCCTCGCTCAGTTATCTCGCATCAGCAGATTATCTTTAGCCTCATGGGAAATGACGCAGTCAAACTTAAAGCGCGAGGCAAATAGAGCGAGAATTGTTTACGCCTGGCTCTCAAGTACGTCATTGGCCTCGTCGAAAGTGGCCCTGCCTGCCAGAGACCATGAGGGAAACCGCAAGCAGAATGGGCAAGGACATCGTCGCTAAACAGGCCCAGGCCCGGTGACGGTCAACGGTTCCTGCATTCTCATCAGGTCGGGCAGTTGTTAGAGTTAATGACACTGCCACAGACATTGCAGCAATGACAGAACGAGAAGGGTAGAATAGAGTCTCCGTCTCGTGCCCCGGCGTGTACTAATCTGACACCGAGACATTGAGAGTACAGGAAGCTCAAGTGCAGGAGCAAGGAAAGATGTTCTCCTCGCCACCACATCCCGCCATAGACCGTGGAGCGCTGTTCGACGTGGGCAACAGGAAGGCAAACCACGTTGTTTCTGGGAGGCAGTGATGGTTTGACGGGTCACGTTGGTACTGATCCTGGAAATGACGGGGAGCATCGCCGTATTGAGAGTCTGCATAACACTGCCTACCACGGTTTGCAGTCGACCGATGGTGTCAAACTGACGCCTATCACATTACTTGCTGAAAGGAATCTATCAGCAGGTGGGGCGACAGGGAGAAAGGTCGGCTGATTGCGGCACTGTTTATTCGAATGCTGGGATCCCGCAGCCGGGGTTATAGTTTGAGATTGTAAGACAAGATAGCAAGCCTTGTCCCAAGCTGCTGAACCCCACTTGTCGTTATCCAAAGAACTCAAAGAGACAGATAACCAAGAAAGAAGGACATGGGGTTTCAACACTGTTCACCGTGAAAGAGGGTATCACTTGGGGAGAGAGAGACAGAAGGAGGCGTTAGCAGAGTGCACCTGCAAAATTGACTCTAGCAGCGGCGACAAGGTCTCAAGAACACAAATTGCGATTATTCCATTTGATCTTTATCGTTTCGCCTGATTTTCCTTAGCGAAGCTGTATCTCCACAAACAACTTCATATTGAAAACTAATATTTCAGCTATATGTACGGGAAACTTCTCCTCTAGCCCTCAACAAGCACGAGGCACAGTTCAACGGGAGACTTTTGTAGTCTGTGAAGACACCTGCCAGAGTACCGTCTTTCGTCAGAAAAGCCCTGTGCCAACGTCTCACGAGCCCAAGCTACGCTCATCGGGTCCAGTCACTCACTTCCGTTGGCTGCCGCGCTCAGTTCGCACGCGGCGGCAGAGTCATGGTAGAGCCAGACGGGCACATCGGCAGATCACATGCGATTCGACGAAAGCACTCGATACCGACGTCTGACAGCAGAAGAGAGGCCGTTTCGTCTGGTGGATGTCCAAACAGAGCCGATCGTCTGAAAGTTCAACTTCATTACGCGGCGAAGTGCCATTCACGCGTTCCGAAGTACCCTGTTTTATCACTGTCCCGGCCGGGGTAGCGTTTCAGTCGGCATGGATGCGTCTATCAACTTACTATGAAATGAAGCTGTTAATAAGATGACGCACTGTTAGCATCCCGGCTGAGAAATGCAATGTCAGGACGTAATTGTTGGAAATATCATTCATAGCGACAGCGGTTCAAAGGTGGCAAACCAGACAAACGGGTTCGTTCATATTTGCTCATACCGGGACAGTCTTCGCGACATTTCATATGCCAAAGCGCACATTTACAGCTTGATCGGCAATTTCAAGGTGTTCGAGAGCGCTGGCACCATATTTCACTGCATAGCAAACGAGTTTCGCTCGAGTATTCTTAGCACAATCTAGGACGATGCCAGCGGCCGTGGGTGATGTCATCATCAGAAGCAGCATCTTCGGGATGCGGCACCTGCGGTGGCCCAGGCAGGGTGAGCAGGAGCCGCAGGAGCCCGCCGTCAGCACTGCCAGGGGCGTAGCCGGCCGCTATCGTTCAAATCATCTCCGGGGAGCGAGAGGAATATTGCAATTTCGTCAGCACCAAGAGCTGATTGCGACAGGCGAAATGAAGTTAAATAGGACTATCGTCAATTTCAGTATTGCCAGACTTCCATTCACTTTAACATAATTCAGATTAAATGCGCCCAAATCCATTGAGCACAATTGTATTGATCACTTCGTGGCACCAACAGAATACCACGACAGTACATATAAGTAACCTATAATGACATATTGCCCATATACTGCCACCAGCTATCTTCCAAGTTCATCTTGCACTTCCATCAACGAGGGCCTTCGATCACCACATTGACGGAAGAAACACTTCTGGGCAGGTGGTCTAGAGCTGATACGCCTTCCCAATCATAGACAGAACACAGGTAAATTAGTCAGTCAATTTCAAGAGACTAGACATCACAAAACAAAGACAGACTATATCACGAAAATCATTAACATCTTTAACGGGGATTTCACATTGTCCCACAAATATTTGTCTATTTGCCGGCTGGCTTTGCGCCAGGCGAGATTACTCGTCCTGTCCTTTTACCTGGCCATGTCTACAACACACACCGATTTGTGATAAACCCTACATTAAAGAATACCCTCTCACCGGTTGAAACGAATTTTTCACCAAATTTTCAATCGTTCACTGCATTAAGAGTTTCAATTACCGTAATCTTCCGCCAATGATACTACAGCTAGCATTAAGACCATTTACAAACCCAGGATGCATCATTTCTAAATATTGCCACGGAATTCTCTGTTTTCCTTGCTTGGATGCCATTGTGCTCTAATGAAAGCGGAGAGTCATGACATATATTTCGACAGCAAAGAGACAAACAAAAAAGTTGCAATAATACTGTTAACATCTCTTCAGAAGCAGGGATTTTAGCGCTGACATCTAGAAGTTGGGTCTGAAGAGAGACATTGATTCAGCTTTAGATGAATTTTAGCCGCAGCTTCAAATCTTAATGTACATCATGTAGTATTCGACATCTGCCGGTAAGCACGTCTATTTAGATCTGAAATCTTGACAGAGGCAGGAGCACCGTGTGTTAACACGAGGTTTCTATTGGTTGAGCTGATTCGTCCCTTGTACCGACACCAACTTTTCCCTGGTGGCAAATTTCATGCCTACCTGCCTCCTCTTGATAATTCATACTCATTGATTCGATGGGACAATTTGCATCTTCTAGAGGTTATGGCTATCTTCTATTTCATTACGAAGGCAAGATTTTTCACATGGAATAGCATGTGACATCATCGTCTCTTTGTTAGAATTTTCCGTTTGGGTTGGTTCATTTTCAATACTTCAAGTACAGTGTTACAAATTAGTTTAGAAATCTCGCCAGATTAATTATCTCCATGTCTGCTAGCTTTCAAGATGTCAGACAAGCTATGGTTAGCTAACTAACAAATTAGGGGCTTCACTGGAAAATAGGTTCGCTTACAATTGCTCAACATGTAAATACAAATACCTGCAGTTTCACTGAAAGTAAAAATAATAGGTGTTCAGGTCTTGTCAACAAAATTGTCATTGATAGCCTACAACAAAGCACTGAAAAAGACCGCGTTTCATTGATTGTTTGAATCGTCTGCTTCACAGATTCCCAGCAGAGAGCACGGTGGAAGCATACGACGAAGCAAGAATACGTGAGAAGTTTACCAACATCTCTATCTCGAAAATCAACTTGTAAAACAATATGTCATCCTATTCAAATACTGAATGAAATTTAAAAAAGAATCCAGCTGTGCAACTTATATGGGTGTACAACTGAGCGGGTGGTCACTTCACTCAAAAGCTCAAAAGAAATTCTTAAGCATGAGGGTCTGCCAAGAAGGGTAGGCAGGTTGCTTGAGAAACCATATATCGCATGTTGGGTATATTGGCAGCCAGGCCAGTGGACCGTTTTTCAACAGTAAATATACACTGCTTTAGAACGTGCAATTTATACAAAAAAGTCAAAAAGAACCACTGAAACTCGACGCAAAATGAAGTCTGAAGCAAATTGATAGTAGCACAAAGTCCACAACACAGGTACAAGATATCCAAGGCCACAGAAAATACTACGTCAGTCAGCGATTTATCAGGCCAGTTTGGGCAGCTTTGTGCCCGAGGTTTCGTTATTTTCTACGCCGCCAACACCGGAAGAAAATTGCACAACAAGGGCCGGGCTCATCGAATGCTTGCGTGAACGTGTATACTGATGAAGGAGTAAAATGGGAGTGGGATGTCATCTCGCCGACACGAGTTACCGCAGGGATGAAGTTCAAAAATCTTCCACAATGCAACATATTTTGCCTATACTGTGGTCTGTTCTGTTCTCATAGTTTTGCCTTGTTGTCTATAGGGTAGTTTCATTAACATTGAGTGGCATGATTCGTTCCTCGTGATACTGTTCAATTCTTCATGACTGATTTTCGAGTTTTATTCATAGAGAGGCCGTTGAGATTGGCAGCTTGACTTTTTTTGTCGGTTGTTACAGTGCAAACAAACTCTAAAAGCTTAAGGGAATGTATATATGCAATCTATTTTATTAGTTCAAATCATTCATGCCGAAATAAAAAGGTAGCCTCATTCGTTTGCGACATATTTGAAAGCATTAAAATTCAGATTCACCATGTATTACTTACAAATACTAAAATTCAGAAGTCTTTACATCGGTTATTGACTGGTACACTTTAATTTATTTTCACGAGTGTTCACAATTTTTTTATTTTATTTCATTAAAGGTGCTGTGGTTTGAAATTCCCTAATAAAATGACAAATTTTCCAGCCTTACATTATTCCACGATACCTTACCTTAGCATCATTCCCCTTTATTGTATTTTCGTAGATGTCGTCGTCATTGGATGGAATTGACGAAATGATTTTTGTGCTCAGTCAGGGCATTCGGTCTTGCAAGTGTTTTGGGGTAGGGTGATGCAACTGACATGGAGGAGGAGCAAGAGGCGGCACTTAGAGAAAATACCCGCCTGACTTTGGCTGTTTATAGCTTTCCTTAATATGAGTTGGGGATCATCTGAGATGTTGTATTGTAGTTTGTCGTTTAGTAAATATATATTTGTATGAATACATTGTTTTGCTCATCGAAAGTGTATGACTTGTCGCATTGCCTAATCCTGGTTTTGTATTTCATTTGGTTTTTTTATTTCATTAAAGTTGGGATTTTCACGGTTGATGTTCATATATTGAATTTCTGTCGATTACACATAAAGTATACAGCACTACGTCTGAGGGTAGTCAGTTGGAGGATACGTTATAGGCGTTGTTTTTATATGTTAAATGAGAAATAAAGATAGAATTTGTATTAACAATGTGTCATAGAAGTATTTCGAAGTCATTATCATACGTAAATTTGAGTGAATGAAACTTAGAATTATTTTCAGTCTGTATCGCTAGAAATATCAAATACATCTGGTCAGTTGGTACTTATCATTATTATATTTTGACTATACTTTACAGCCGTGTTTTATCGATTTGTTTTGAGATACTGTTTGACTTGATTTAAACATTAAGGTCGTTCTGTGTATTATGTTGGGTCAACACTTTCATTAGATTGGTTTTTTGTAGACGTTGGTATACCCGTGTATGCAGCCAAATTGACACTACCTTTCACCTCATTGTAGACATCACGATTTCTTTTCAAAGAATGCAAGTATTCGATGCTAGCACTGTTTTGACAACAACGATGCACAATTTATCGCCCGCCGCACCGTTTATGTTCAGAAAGTGGCTACTTGAATTGTCTAACAGTAGTAGCCAATCTTTTTCAGTACGTCATTTTGCTTCTGTTCGGCTTTCTAGCTTATATCCTTCACTTAGCTACGCGTCAACGGAAATCTACGTATCTCGCGCCTGTGCAGAGCAGCTGGAAAGGTTTACACGAATGTGAGCCAATTACCAGGACACAGAAATTGGCCAATTAGGCATGAAGTATTCTGACATGGGCACTCCCTGTCAGTACTTGGCAGGAAACAGTCAAGGTCATGACCATACAGAGGAGCAACAAGAAGCCGAGATGAGACTAGGATGACTCGTTGGGCATCCACGTTGAGATTGCCCTCAGAGTAAAACATTCACTTTAATATATCTCTTTGGTCAGATCATCCAAAGATGTCCATTCAAATACATCGTCGGTCTGATAAATCTGGACACAGCGACTTGTAAAGGAACTGCATATATGACTGGAATGCTAAAAACATCATTGCCTACCGGTTGTAGACATTGCCTTTAAAGCCGTTAGGACTGAGTTATCTGCGGGGGACTTGATGACAGCAGAATAGTAAAACAAGGTACAGATACAATAATATTATATATACTAACGACATAAACAATAATACGTGCCTTACTGAAGTGGTCTAATCTCAAATTAAAGGGAAACAAAATTTTCGTTGACCATGAAACAGCATGGACAGGTTCTGCGTGAGGACACTAGCTTTGGTTTATCGTGAATCATTGCTGAATGAAATGCGGTAGAAAGCTGAGTGTGGCATTGGGATGAATTCTAAGATAAGGTCACACAAACATCACAGTAGCATGATCAGCATTTTTACAGGCACGAATTGTCAAGGAAGGTAAATCTAAATTCAAAAGATGCCGCGCATATTCTTCTTTGTTCTATCGTTGTTTCTCACTCATTTGCACGACCGACATAAATGTACAAGAATAAACAGCCGAGTCATATTTCACCTAAGAGTACAGGCAGTAAAATTAAAGGGTATTCCTGACATTTTTAGACCATATTTGGGAGGGCGGCGGTACCATAGCCGTGAAATCCCACGTCTGCCAGCTCAATAAATGCCAGTCCCGCCCACAGGCGTAGTTTGTTCAGTTGTCAGAGAGCCAGGTCGTGGGAGTTTGGGCGTCATCCTGTAAATTGCTGACCTTCACGCTGAAGCTTTCCAGCCGCACGGGGAATGATTGTTTTAGCACCATCGCGACAATTGCTAAGAGCTTTATAACTGCGCAGTCTGGCTCGTCTTTGCCCGGACGAATACATGGACGCAGGATTGCGTCATCGTCATCAGGAGAATCCGAATGGATCCCGAGTTTTTTGTTGATGTCGTTGATGGTTTCGGAAAATAAGAGCGCCTTTATATTGTCAGTGGTTTCGCCGCTGATACAGTTTGCCTAAGGGCAGACCAGTTTCGATGACAGAGACCGCGTGCATTTGTTGTGTGTCATGTTTCATGTTAATTGAAAATGTCACGCATAACGAGCTCGGCGCGTCTGAATTTCATGCGACGGAGCTGAATGCCACTAAGGAAAAATTTTCCATCTACTGCGTTATCCATCGACGACTGCATTATTTAAAGAACCCTGTTTTCATTTGTTTCCATTTGTACAACAAAATACTTTGAATAAAGTTTAGCTCCCAACTGTGTGTCTTTCATTTTAGTTCGTTTGGACTGTCTCTCTTTACCGAGTCTACTCGACCTCTTGCGTTTAGACACCAAGGATAAATTTACTCAAACGTTCACACAAATCGCGCGTTGATTGCACGTACCAGTACAAAGATTATCATTGATAACGGTGCCACTCTTTGTCTTCACAACGCCATTCAGTATGCATGTACTGAGTACATGAGCGCCACGTTGGGCTTCGTTGAACTACATTCTCGCCTGAAACACAGAGATGCAGCATCGATTTGAGTCATACCATTATCAGATTGTTGATATGATGTATGGGCGCTATTGCCGCTTAAACGCAGGCAGCTTTTCCACGTTTGATGTTGACGTTTCAGGCGTAGTCGCGCGTCGCAATAGAAACGCTTGACCGTAGTTATATTCGCATCGTCCCACAACTGACATTGGGACGATATATCAAATGCGAGAAAGCCCCATGTCACGGCCAGAGGCTCCCATTGCGACGCGCAATTCACACGCATAGAATGCGTCATTGTCCCTAGCGTGGAGAAACACACGCCGTGGGCCAGCGTAAACACAAGGCTTCGCCAGCGTTAAACCATAAGAAGGTTCACGTTTAGAGCATGAATTGCGAGCGTTGAAAACACCACGCTTAGAACAAGCGCGTGTTTTGCCTGCGTTAAACCATACGGAGCCCACGTTCAGAGCCGCGAGGTATGCCGAAACACCACGTTAATCAAGCGCGGTGTCGCTTTCAGGTCACGTTGCTCTGCGTATCATTTTTAGAGATTCGCTCACCAAAAGAGAACACCCAACTTCGTTCGCTCGGTGACCAACAGAGCGCGCAGAGAGAGAAAGAGAGAGAGAGAGAAAGACTGTACAACGCAGGCCGCCTGCTGAGTGCCTCTTCGCGGGCATTGATAGTCCACTATCCATGCAGAAACTTGCTTCGGTGGCATTTTCCTGAGCGAGGACATCGGTTGGTGACCTTCCGGAGCTGCAGTGGACGAGCATCGGCGCGCGTTCGCTGGTGTTCGCGCGTTCACAGGCGAGGTTACGAAGGCCAGCAGCGCGCAATCGCACGAAAAATACCCGAAGACCGCGAGAGTGCGCCGCCGTAGAATTAATCTCCAGAATCGCCAGCAGAGACAGCGTGCGCACCGCCGTTCTCGGGGGGTTGCCAGCCCGAGTCGTGCGTGGCGCTCGGTTATTTGCGACAAAGTGCAGTTAGAGCGCGATCGCAGGCTGCCCACGCCAGTCTGAAAAGGGCACGCGTCAGTCGAATGTCTTCAAAATTTTTTTTGTTCTGCGGGCGCATCGTTTCGTCGACATCGTACTTGCATTGTATCAGTTTGCAAAATGTCCTTTGATCGGCCGTCATCATTTTTCATCTTTTAATGTGGCTGTATATTAGTAGGCCCCGATAAAGTAAAATTCTCGGTCATACTGTCGCAACAGTCGTACCGCCGTCTGGAGGCGTGGGCGTTGACGTAAAAAGTGCCGACGAAACGAAGCCCTACTGTTTATATTGCTAATAACGCGCAAGAAACATGATGAAAACCGGCGTGCTTGGACGTCGGGAGCCTTTCGTGTTTCAGGCAGCTCATCTCCTTAGAGAATAGAAGATTGACTCCGTCACTGCACCTGTACAGCAGGCATAAGGAGTTTCCCCTTCCCGTGGCGGTAGCAAAAGGGATGATGCGACAGCAGTTGCCAAATTAAAACTGAAAACTCCGCAATAGAAATCCAAAAACCGCTGTAAACTTCCCAACGAAAAACAAAACTTGCTTTCGTTTCGTTTCACCTTGCCGTAATAACAGACAGGATACTGTATCAATGTCCGCCTGAAAGGAGTTTCTTATTCTGGGCTAGATGCCACGTCCTTCGCTTACAAAGATAGGTCGCTCATCGTCATTCCAGAGCAGTAAAGCCACTAGTTCTGAAATCGCCGTCTTTACCAGGTATCTTCCATTGTCGATTTGTAGCGTGAGCACCGTCATTGTTTCGCGTTGCAGCTAAAGGTTGTGCGCGAGTAGTGATCAAATGGCCTGCGCATGCCGCCGTGTAGCCCCAAGATATGCCCATTGTGCGCATAGCACGTACAGAACATGCATAGCCGAGAACCGAATTTTCATCTGATGAGAGTTCATAGAGAACAACATTTCTGAGTACACACCGTCACTGTAGATCCTGTTTTCCGTTAGATTTGATCGATGATTGTCTGATTGAACACCTGCCACCCTGCAACAGTTGCAGCAACGCAGCAAAATCAGTAAGCGTCACAGGGTTTGCGCTGAGGATAACCCTGTCCCAGAGCCAGTTTGTTCCAAAGACAAGGGAGTCGACGCCGCAATTTTTCGTGGTAATTACGAATTCCACGTAGCACCAGCGACTCTTCACTGCGCAGGGGCGTTACCAAGAGCAGCATGCTCAGTATTCGAATACAAACCTGGCAAGCCCTGCCGGAGCTGCCCATCTTAATCCACCGTTCTCTGAAGGGTTTTCCCGACTCTTCAGAAAGCCCGTTTTCTAGAAACATGGAGACCTTTAAATTATTGCCGAGGTCTACTCGACACGGCCCAGTTGCTACTGCTAGTATAGCCAGGTTGTCAACCGAGTTCCAAACGTCTGTCTTTGCACTTCCGAGTAGGTTTCACAAAGGAGAAAATAGCATTGGCACCGTGCAGGAGTTCCCAGTGTCTCAGAGATTTGCATTTCCGCCGAAATATGCTCATTGGTCGAGGGACTTTCGACTGTTGTTTTATCGGATAGCCATCTGGAGCAAGACTGTTTGAAGCGGTAGATACGTAGGACTACACAGTCCGGCTGATTCAGTTGTAGATTCAGCCTGAGATTCGAAGTATCTGTCTATCCTGCCAAACGCAGCGAATGACAGGTGTCAGGAACACTGTCTTGCTGTCTACACACCGTTAGCACACACTTGCATTGTTTTTCTGTTGCCAAAGGGCGGTGCTTATTAGACGAGGATCAACAGGTGAAGACGATCAAACACGAGCGCTGTCAGTCTCCTCTGTTGTCCCGTCTAATAAGCGCCACCATGCCTTTGGCACCCAAACTAATATCAACGACTCAGCATTGATATTGCATTGCTCTGTCTCCTGCTTCACCATCGACGAGAAACTGTCAAGCACATTAATTGCAACACTGGACTGAAGGAGGAGTTTCACAGCTCGTGCCAGGAGATCATACTGCCAGTAGACGATAACAACGCTACGGCCGATCGCTCTAGGTCCGGGCTGCTTCAGAATATCCTGCGAGTAATCGAGACACGCACTGTACTTCGACCGCCAGAGGCTCTCGCTGCTCCCGAAAGGATCCAAAAGTCATCATCGCGGTGTGAGCGCATAGAACATGGTGACTTTCATCAGTGTCGGCTAGACTCGTCAACTGTGGGAGTATCCGCCTGCCAGAGAGCAGGCATCTGCGGAGTCCATGCTCGTTGCAGCGCGCACGACCAGTCCACATGCGGATTGCAGATAGTTCGTTCTGTGGCACTACTGTCTGCTACCAGGCCAGTCTTTACATAAGTCCTTGGCCATTCTTCTAAACTTGAGCGTGGCCACCGGGCCCATTCACGAGTTGTTACAAAACGTCAGGAATGCGGGAGTATTCATGCTGTGCCTAAAGGTACAAAACAGCAGGCATGCCTGATATCGACGTCATCTTTGATGATGCCCATTAATTGCCAGCCGGTCTACTGCGAAGTGCTAGACACTGCGGCTGGCCATGATAGACAGGTGCAGTGATCCGACAAAAGGGCGAAACTTTAAGGAGTCTCGTTCTCTTTTCGTGTTCCACAGCAATAGCCCTCCGAGGAAGGGGAGGAAAGGAGGGGGAGGGCGCGCCCGCCCCCCGCCCCCCCCCCCCTGGGACTGCCCCCGCAGGCATAGCCGACAGTAACGAGGCATTCCCTCCTTAAAAACACAAGACATAAAACGGCTGAAAACTTGCCATCCGCAAAACTACGCATACCCAGCAGCGTTTCGTGCTCACTTCGGGCCACCAGGACACCGGCGACCGGCTCCACGTCTCTAGTGTCGAGCATCGATTTCCTTGTCTGCATCCGCGCCGCCCACCTGTTCGTCCTCGTTCTTGTCACATCGAGCACGTGGTGCAGCAGTCGCACAGCGGCATTGGCGCAGCCCTCCAGGCCTGGGACCGGTGTCCTCCACTTCGATCAGGCCACTGGAATTGAGGCAACTCACTTCAGCTCTGCTGTTTCCGCATAGTTACTCCGGGATACTTAGCCGACGACGGTGCTGCTGATTTGACGTAGCAGTTACGTCGTCTGCTTGCAGAAGTTACGATAGTCATCGAGTTTCGACTGGAAGGATAGTGGTAGATTCGAAAGGCCAAACTTGGAGGTCTGGCCCATCTACCCTTCAACAGATACTTGACAAAGCAAGAGGTCATAGCAGATTAACTTGTATCGAAGTTACTTGCCGTGTACAGGCAAACGCAGTGAAGAAATTGCGGACTCTATTTGAAGAGTCGCCTTTACTAGTTACCAAGGGTGATCAGAGTAGGTCTATAGAAGGAGGTCGGGACTATGTTGGTCGTATTTGGGCCAGGAAAGGTACAAGAAGATAGCGGGCAATCCACAATCCGTACGATTGCCGCATCTGCCATAAACAACACTATCTCAATGCTGCACCACTCGATTAGGCGGCTGGTGCTCGATGATAGCCGAAAAACGTTAGGAGATCATACTACGATAGATGAACCTGACCTACACAAAGACAGTCTGATGTTTATCTGTATTAACGTTCTTCGTCTGGTCAGAAAATACAAGGTTTGGGTTGGATTGCCAGTGGCCCGACTCTAAAGAAAAGGTTTGCACTGGGAAGAACACCATTACGGTCGGATAGCGCCGCCATGATCTTCTAGCTGCACGCCGCACGAGCCTGCGCATCGGTGCATCTGCATCACTTTTGCAGCTTCACCGACCAAAAGCAACACAAAAAAGAATTAAAAAATTCAGCGACAGGTTAGCCCAGCTTCGCAGGATCAACGTCGCCATAGCGCGCGAGCATCATTGCCAACGACATTCATTCGCGTTTCGATGCAGCAGGTAATCGTTCTGTCACAGCGATTGCAAGCGACCGATACTGACGATACGCGCGGAGAGAACATTGTCTCCGATAAATCTTACCCGTTCGATACAGAACTTTGTGTGCGATTGACAGAACGTTTCTCTGTCGTTAATAACCGCATAGATAACGCGCTTCGCCGCCAGTACGTTCGCATCGCATTGCGGGGATCACGGCTCCGAGATAGTGATACGTAGCAGTCATTCAGAAATCTGAAACAGTTGGATATTTCAAGAATATCGCAGCATAGCTGTAATTGTTCGTTTGCATTTGCGACGTTGCAATCGTATTCGCTGTGATTAAGTCAGGCAGGCACCGTTAAGCCGTAGTCTTATCCTGAGTCACGGTAAAACAACACACGAATGGAACCATGCGACGTTGCGAGGGAACAAAGACCAAGAGAAATCGACGCATTGCGGGCGAATTTCCACTCTTCATAGAGCTGTCGGTTACCGATTCAGTTCACCGGCAGATTCCAGTTTGCCAACTCATTTCGTGATTTTTGTTGCCTGGGTGTGCTTTCCGAGGTCATTAAAGCGCCAGGGATGCGTGTTGGCGAGTGAGGAGATCTGCGCCAGATGGCGAAAGAAACTGGTTTCATCGCGAGAGGATTATGGAGATCACAGCGTGTTTCAGTCTGTTCCAGAGTTGACCATGCAACTTTGAGGCCTGCCTGAGCAAGGGGACTTAGCGTGTCGTCACGGTTACGCAATTTCGGGAAGCCGATCGGCGCGCATAAAATCGCGTTGGTTTTCGGATCAGTGCAGTTCGTTCCGGTACAGCGAAGCCTGCAGATAACGCCGTCCGGTTGTGCCGATATTCATTCCAGCATCGCTGTGAATGAAAGCATGCGAGCGTTGTCCGTTCTTTGTCAGTTACGTCGTTGTTATACTGCTGCGCGCGCATTGTTTGGGATTCAGTTACGGCGCAGGTCAATGTGATCTTGTCGACGTGCTGCCAGCCACGACCGAGGCGACAGAGGATGTACCGTAGGAAAGGCTACAGCGCGAAATTCACCATCTGCAATAGTTCGTGCGTTAAGAGCACCCAAACGCCGGGCGAGCGCTCTAGCCCAGCTCACAGGTACAAAGCGGCCGGAGTAGAGAGTACAAGCCCAACTGATGAGGTTGAGCCGTTTCGCATTAAAAAACAAAGAGGGGTGCCAACACCGCGCTCTGGACGGAATACGGAGCATAGAGCGCCGTCACAGCGAGGATGTTTGCGGTGCCTCCTGCGAATTCTCCAGACGTTACCTGCGCTCGGGATAATGGTGTTTGTATCATTGCGCTCAGGCAACACTGGAATCGTCAGCTCAGTTCTTCATCGATGCCTTCCGACGCACAGCGTTCATTGTCGCGGAAGCTTGCCGATCATGTTTTCAGCGCACGTCCATATTCGATCGCAAACCTGTGCGTCTGCAAAATCATGTCTGCTCGAATGTCTCAAGAGCGTGCGCCTGCATAATGCGATTCACCGCGACCGCATGCTCACGCAATTACAGTGGGCGTTCATGTCTCTTTCTATCTCTGGCGGCAGCCTTCGCCCGCAGGTTTTCCTTACGATGCGAGCTCTCCCAACGCTGCCGGTAGTTGTTATTGGCCGATTGCGCCTGTAGTACATTCCGCTGGTCTCCGTCATCCACACTAGAAGGGATCTGCGTCTGCAAGCGGTTGCGAACGTGGTTAAAGAAGATCCATAAATTGCACGCGCATCTATATCACCGCGCGTGACATTGCACTGGATCTTATACAACCGCGTCTGCAACCGCGAACTTGCCGTTCCACTGCGAGTGGTAAGGTGCGAGAGACCACTTGAAGGGGAATTTCTTGTTCTTTTATGCCTTCGGTACTGCGAAAACTTCGCGGCATTAGGTGTTTTGAAAAAACAATAAACTAGTTGCAAAGAATAATTAACCAGCTAATAATTAAATGTGTTAATTGACTATTTTAAATAAGGAAATAGACATGGTTCAGCCGTTGAGCGTTGAAAATCATTCCAAATCAGTCATTTCAGAAGAGCAGCGCGTGAGAAGCAGTAGTAGGACCAGCCAACTGAAGTTAAAGATCCCGGCGGTAACAGTTCAGCGGAAAGCTTGAAAACGCAGGACTGCGCTTTCGACTACATTATCTACTGCGTTACAGGTAGAGCCTGCTGCCGTTTCAAAGCCGAAGAATACCAGTGCCTGAAATCTTCTAGCACAATCTTCTAAATGTTTAGTTCCAGAGGTAGGCCGAAGCTACCGGTCAAGCTATTACCATTGGATGCCCGTATATTTCGTTGAGGTAGTGGTCTTCGGATTATTCAAATGTTGAATAGTCTTTTTCGAATTCGAGGATAGATTTTGAATTGTTGCTCAATTGAGCGGTTCAGGAGATAGTAGTCTATATCGGTTTTTGGTGTCTTGCATGGGAGTTAGGGATTGTCACAGTTCGTGTGCATATGGTCCCACGCTCTAAAAGGCTTCTAAATGGTCTTGTCTTCTCGGTCTGCTGGCTGCATATGTGTGAATCGAGTTCTAATAGTGAGGATGTGGAGTGCGATATTTAGCGATTTGATATTCGAGCAGATGTGATGAAGTGCGGCTCAAGACGTTTCAGAATGATGATATTCTGGAGCAGTGTTGCATTTGATTTTCATTGGTGGTCGGCTTGGCGGGGCTGGCGGTACAGAAGGTGAATAAATTTTAGTACAACAATTTTGTCAATATACTGTAACGATATCGCTAGCGAAAGTTGTTTGCAATATCTAAAATGTAATTTAATTTATACTTGCACCGTGCAGTTAACTACAATTTCAACATTACGTGAATATAATTCCGAAGTGCCATTACAACTACTTTCAGTTATTCATTGTAACCTACTAGTCATATTAAACGGTTTAGAATGTAACGTAGCACTTGTGTTATGCGCATTTTCTCGTAATGCTAAATTGATATCACTTGCAACTTACGGAGGCAGCCCCAGCGGAATGACGATGCCGGTTGTCGTTTGACCAAAAACGCAGTTTGAGTTGTGACATTAGGTGAAAACGTCACGCTTGCATTGCTTAATGTCACAACCTGACTGCGTTTTCGGTTCAAACATATGTCTCGGCATCGTCATCTGCTGAGCTGCCTCCAGTAAGTTATGGTGATTGGGCTATCCGCGCGTGAGGGAAAGTAGACGCACGGGTCTTTTCAGAGGGGGTTTGTTCGCTCTCGTTCCCAGCATGAGGCGGAATCAACGACACCTTCCTGAGCCCTACACTCCGGGACCGCCCCTGAGGCAGGGCTATAAGGGCCGCCAAGGGGGGGGGGGGGGAAGAGGTGGCGGACCACGCGACAGCGGGAGTAGTATGGCCATAGCCCAGGCCGCTGATCGTCGTGACGTTACTCGTACTTCCTGTGGTAGGCGTCCTGTCAGTCTGGACACACATCGACCGATCGCGCAGCGGATAAGCGCCGTCGAGGTCAGCGCACGCACCATGATTGCCAGACAGGCTCTCCGAGCGCCTGCACTTGCACACGTATGTCCTTTTCGCCTTTCGTAAATAACACGCATGCGTACGCATAGCCATGCTGCAGAGCGTGAGAAGGGAGGACTCGAGACTCTCTTTGCGACGTAACCAGAGCGATCACTTGAGCACGATATTTGTACCCATGCACAAATCCATACCCGAGATCATAAGCGAGGACGAATTGCGCGGCTCCGGAAATACCGCTTCAGCCCTCCTGCGTCGTCACCGCACATTCTCTGCGAATCTGGGTGTCCAATGATAGAACTCACTTAAATTGCCATGTCCCACGTTCCCATAGCTCAATAAATAACACCATCGGAATGCTAAAGCAAGAATAGACACACTTTGTAGGGCCAGCAAATGCGACAACAGACTGAGCATTGTTATGCGCATTATAGTAACCAGCTAATGCGATACCACGACACACCACAAACACAGGCTCATGCGCCACCGTAGACCAATAGGCTGCATCGGCTCAGAATAAAGATTACAGGCGAGGCCGTTCCAGTCGCTAATGCAAATACTGAAGTAAAGTTAGAAAATGAACCTACCGGCAAAGAAAATAAACATGCGATATTACTGGAACAGAACAAACAAAAAACTCGCAAAAAACAAAAAGCTTTTATAGACAATTCAGAAATTTTTTCAGCCACGCTGAAAAGCTCGATTACTGTTCTCTTTAACATAATATTTCACATGCTTGCCGCCATTGTTTTCGTTACTCACTGCAGACGGTACCCTACGGCGCCGTTGAGTTGTAGTTCTAGCCAGTAACAACACAACACAGCGACGTTATTTTTGTTGTGGGTGTGTATGAGTTGGTACTTGCCTGTGTGCGAGTGCGTCACTGAGCGCTAGCCCGCTTGTGCGGAAGGCCGTGGCTTCAAGAGAGTGTTCTGCCGCCAAAACCTCGTTACGTGTAATAGTGGTGTCTGAAATTCGTATTACTGATGCTAGAAATTCAATTAAATTGGGTCTCTTTATCCGAAATTAATAATACAGTTCCTCACAAGAAAGTACAGATTACACTACAATTGCTGCAATTGAATTGAAGGCTAGTTGGTAGTAACGATATTCCAAATATTCAGAATTTACAAATATATAGTACGCGTGCTTTGTAGAATAAATTATAACATGTATTCGTTGTCATTGGTACCCTTTTATGTTCTACCTTCCACGTCATGTTTATAGTTTGACTCAGAATTATGAGGGCAGAAGAAATAGTCTTCGGTTGTGAATGGGGATCTGAGAACAAAAACTGCTCGATTAAATTCGTGGTGTCTTCAGTGAGCGAATAGCATGCGGGAAGAAGCATGCTGTTACTCGGTAGAGCTGTTTTCATACATGTAGATTTAGCCGGTACGTTTTAATTAAAGAGGTCTTGCACATACTCACCGTTATTAGAATAGCATTTATTTGGTTCCTTGATATTTTCTTCTGATGCTTACCTGATATTTTAGTCGGAATACCACTCGATCTGGTCGTAACATTCGATTAGTTGAGGCATGACTTTAAAGGGGACAAAGACGATTTTGAAAGCTAGCCTAACAATTGAAATATGTCATATACCAGCTAATGCTCGGCGTCAAAGTAATTTGATGTTTGTCATTGTTCTAATTTGAGCCTACGTCAGCGTGGACTACAGTTCGTCCTTAAGTGGTATTATTGATTTCAAATGTTTTGCTGCAAATTTCACATTACTTTTTCGATGAGAAAAAATCAGTCCGGCGTATCATTTAATGCCTGGTACTTTCCAAATGGAATTTCCGAGGCCGTCATACAGCTACCCTTTCCTTTTCTAAAGGTGCGTGTTCGAGAGGGTAAAATTCGATTACATAGGACTATTCAAACGATGGAGCATTGTTCTATAAGGTTCGAGTTGGCTTTGGGTGCATGTACCGTGTTAGTGTGGAGAGTGGAGATGTTTGCCGATTTCCATTCGTCACGTTCGCCAAGCCGTACAAATGAGTAACCACGTGCCCGATCCATTGCCAAATTTACCGAAGCCAAGTAACGAAATATGTTAGCCGGTACCTTAGAAAGGAAGTCATGAATGGGTCGAAATACTGCTGTCAGCTTGTTGCCGGGATCGGTTTCATGTTAGTTTGTCGTTACTTACCTTATCTGAGTATATTTATATTTTTGCATAACCGGCAATTAATTTGTTCCGAGTGATTATTTATTTATTTGTTTGTTTAGTTACAGTAGTAGCGGTATCGCGTTTACGTGTTGAACTCATTACTGTACCGTATCTAGCTTGTTATGATATTACCATGTTGTGATAATCTGTTATTTAGCACTGGTAGAATGTATTGCAGGTCTGAATACATGACGCTTAACTAGAATCGTATGGGCCAACATGTTATTAGGCCCAGCTTGTCAATGGGTATTTGATGATGTAGCATCCTCGCATACTTCGAGAATTGTATTCAAAAATGAGATACACTTGTTCATGTATTTGTGAATGTAAATGCATTTAAATGGTTGCTAGAACTCATAGCTCTGTTGGTATTGTCCCGTTACATTTGTTGCCCTTTAAGATACACATGTCTGAATACCCCTCGGCATCTTTATATTATGAACCCAATCTCTACACTGTCACTAAACACCAGAAAGCTGCAGTTTTGGGGTTAGGTGGCATTCTGCATCAACGAGTCAGGTCCTCATGCCCTCCACTTTCCCACTCTATGAGCGGTTGAAAACGTCGGCCCCGTTGTCTGTTCATCCGTCGAAATAATGGTGACCGAAGACATGCGCAACGACAGATGCTCATCGCACAAACGGTTTATTTCGCTTACCGTTGGTACGCAGCTCGTCATTCAGCTATGTGGTTTCGGGGTGATGTTTTGCAGCGGCATTGGCTGAATGTTATTTGATAAAGGGTATGAAATAAGAGGGAGCACAAACATACTATCATTGAGACTAACCACCCCACGTAGCACCATCTCAACAAATTTCATAAGTCTATTCGAATATTTTCTGCACTTACGCAAAGGTGGTTTCATCCAATTTTCTGAAGAATATAGATAATCTCAGTATTCTATATAGTCTTTAAACATTGTTTGTATATCCAACATTATGTACCAGTATTTGTGAGTCTCGAACTTTTGAAGTATCTCGTCATTCCAGCCCACGACCGCTCTGAACGACTGAATACGGGTCGCCAATGTGGTCTAGTCTCTCACCGTTAATCTCGGCAAATTAAATGTGTCTTTATTCTCTTGTCGTCACAATTATCGATATTGTGAGGTCAGCTTCGATCACACTTGTTTTATTCAACGCGTGGGAATTCAAAATCCTGAGTTTATCCTTTCTGCTGTAAAAAACGGTAATTTATTTGGGCCTTTAAAGATAAGGATAGACAGTTGCATAGGGGAATCGCCGAGGGTCTATAGACTGCCTTCTGATCGATAAATCTTTCCAGCGAGGAGCCGCTCAGGGGTGGGTTTTGTTGTACCCATGCTTGCCTGGTCGTGGGAAGGTCTCAGAGCGTTTTCCAAGGAGTTTGAAATGACGCCGTTTATATATTGTTGATTTCGTCACTTACGCGCAAAATTATCTGAAGCACATGCGGCCATTTTTAATCAGGTATCGAGGGTCGGGTGACGAAATTTGATGAGATAACTAGCGTTAGTCATTTGAGACTTAACGAATACGATAGCATCAAAAATAACGTGTTACAGTGCACGTCGCTACTTGTAACGTTGTTACAACATATAATAATACTATCTTCGTAATATACGTCGTGTTTAGTGAATTGTAAACATAACATTATTGAACAATTCAGTAAGTGATTTCCTATGTTAAATCAGATGCAGACATATATAAAAAAAGGAAACCATTGTTATGCTAGTAGCTCTTCTGCATTTGCCTATATAATGATATCTAATTGTCCGCTGTAATTGCACTTAGATACTAGTGCGTTTGCCCCACGAGTGCCTTTCAGCGAAACTTCAGTATGGTGTATGGGGATTTGGCATCTATTCTTCTTTACGTAACATAATAGTACTTGACATGGGAATTTTATGCGCATACTACTTAATGGAATAATAACTTACAGGATATTGCACCAATCAGAAGGAATACGTGTCGAAAACTACATCATTTTAGGCAAAAACCCATTCTTTTAGCACAATTATCATATAATTTCAAAATCCTAATATTCATCACGTGAAATCTATACAGTCTTGGTGTTCGTTTCCATTGCATTTGACTGGTGCAATGATGTCCGAAAAGAGATTCTAGATGTATCAAGAGCTACGCTTAGGTGCAAGACAATTTTCAAACTGAAGAAACGACGATGATTCGAGGTTTTATTGTTGTTTATTAGAAGAGGGACAACTACAGGAAGTAATGATAATTACTACATTAAAGGCATATAAGGTTATTTGATTACTCTGCTGCGAAGCTAATCGATTCCCATAGTTTTGGTTAGCATAAAATTTCCACTATTGTAGCATTAACATTTTTCGTCTAAAGGTGTGATTTGAACATTCTTTCACGAGACGCCTTTCAGCAAATACAACCTGAAACACCGTTCTCATCTGAATTCGCATCTTCAGCCTCATCTTCCGTTCCAAGCAAGCAAACAACCAGTTTTTCTCCCTTCTCGCCCGGTGCCCCTTTCAAACAGTTTGGGTTTCGACCATACTTTCATTTTACCTTCTTGAAATCCATTGTCCCACATTCTGCATTCTCTCATTTTGGGTTTTTCAAAAACAGCTTGCCATATTTTCAAATGATTGCCTATTAATTTTTCACTTTCCGTTCATATGCGCTTGACTATCTGAAAGATTTCCTTCTCTCAAACTTATTAAAACATGTTTCTGGTTCGACATTAAAACGACTTTCTATTTCTGCCCGTGTAGACAGGCTAGAGAAAGCAAGGATTCAGCATGGTACCATGGGAACCGAAATAAAGGAACCAATGAAACATGAGGTTAGCAGCCTGAAAGGCTCTGAGAATGACATTCATCCAACGGCGCGTGGCGGACGACATGCAAATGCAATGATCGCAGATCTGCGATCATTCTGACATCGGCTGTAAATAACTGATTCATTAGCAATGCCACATGAGCTATTGCACTGATGATTAATGACCGAATGAACACAAAACTGCTCAGTTTGCGGAATATCTGCACGCACATTGAAGAAAAAAGGCTGCCCAGTTTCCACCCAACATGTCATGAGGCCCCCAGCATTGGCGAAATGAACCCGAATAATTCCAATCATCGCGATCTCGTAATATTTCTGCGGCAATAGTACAACACGTGATTCATCCGTCTTCACGACGAGGAGCTTAACGATTAACAGCGCCAGAAGGGCTGATAATACGAAACAGCGCTAGCACTTGAAATCATTGCCCATGTTGCCACAGGTTGCTGGGCGTAAAATTTTCGCAGATGGCGCCATCTATGTAGCCAATCTTCGTTAATAATCATCCTCGTTCTCCTTCGTCATAATTACCGCGCACCTTGTTTTGAGCAATCTTAAATAAATATTATAAACACTGAGAACGGAACAATATAATGAAATGCGAAGAGAGCAGGATAAACGAGAAGGTCAACAAGCGTTGAAATTGGGAGCAAATGAGAAAGTGTTGAAACGTTTTTTTGCAGGCGTTTGCGAATGGAGCAATTCAACAGAACGCGTTATTTTTTACATAAATCTGCTCAAAACCAAAAATCAGACCAATTATACTCAAAATTGCCCACCAGGACACAGATATTTCATTTAAAATGTCTATAAGGGTCAGCATCGTTGTTGGCAGACATGTTAAATGTTGATCAGTGTGATTTTTTTATCTATTTGTTAGTTGAATTTTTTAGTTGGCTCAAATAATTTGACTCAGCTTGTTTCGTTTTCATTTTATTTTTTCTCTCTGGATTACTGTTACAGGGATTGGGACCCAAGTTATCTGCCTTTAGTCCCAACTTGGATTGCTAGTCAAAAGAAAAAGAAGGGGCGTACGCTTAACGCCACCCATACGCCCGTTCAGACGACAACAGTTCGTAGACCTTACGTTAAGCGTACGTGCCTTTCCTTTTCTCTTT
This sequence comes from Ixodes ricinus, assembly GCA_037355805.1. Lineage (NCBI taxonomy): Eukaryota > Metazoa > Arthropoda > Arachnida > Ixodida > Ixodidae > Ixodes > Ixodes ricinus. The sequence goes on from JAZHYW010002203.1 coordinate 28,320, forward strand.
TGACAGAGTTGTCAAGGGGGTTGGGACTAAAGTTTTGACGAGTGGCGAATACAACCACCTTACTGGTCCCAATCCCTGTACATCAACACCCAGTCCCGCAGGGCACCAATCCAGAGAGAAAAATAAAAATGAAACGCCAGGGTAACAGCACAAGTCAAGAAAGAAATTATTTGAGCCAGCTAAAGTGACTCTTCAACTAACAAATAAGATAAAAAAATCACACTGATCTTCATAACTCAGCCTCATTTGGTATGTACACTCAGCAACATTTAACATTCCCTCGTGTGTGTTTAAAATGAAACACGGAAGTGACTTCCTGGGCTATCTCACACACGCAATAATGTTTGTTTAGGATATCTGTAATCTGGCGGAATAATTTTTGAGTACCATAATTAGTTCTGATTTTTGGTGCTCTTGGAACGGGTTATCTCAAAACAACGCGTTCTGATTTGAACCCTTCTCGTCTGGCTGGAACTCCATCTCGCAAAACGCCCTTCGCGTTTTCACCTTCCGCGTTTCAACACTTTCTCATTTATAACCCGCCCAACTTCAACCCTTTCTGATTTGAACCCTTCAAGGTTTGAACCCATCCGCAAAATGCTCCAGCGTTTCAACCTTTTCGCATTTCGACCCTTTCTCATTTGAAACCTGCTCTCAATTGAACACCGCATTTGAACAAGGTGCTCAAAAACAAAGGGCAGTGAGGTGTGGAAAGAAGCGAGGAACAGTTGAGGATGAAGGTTGAAGTAGCGAAGGTGGTACATACAGATGCTGCAAAGTGGCGCCATCTCGTGCATAGCACATGGAAAAATTTTTCCCGGCGGCTGGGCGTGCATTTGGACGCAGCTACGTGGTGCAACATGGTGACGTGATTTCAGAAGTGGCGGCGCTGTTTCGGTATTATATGGCCATATTACCCTTCTGGCGCTGTTGATGTCGTTAAGCTGTCGTCGTGTGAGGCGGATGAATCATTGTGCTCGTCGTGTGTTATTGCTTTGCGGGTGCTCCGCGTAAACATTACGACCGATCGATGATGTTGGAATTATTCGGGTTCGGTTGCTCCACGTTGGGGGTCGGCAACGCCATGACGTGTTGGGATTCAAACAAACGTTGAAAGCTGCAGCGTATTTTTTTCTTCCAAATGTGCGGTGCGGATGTTGCGTGCCTTGGGGCGATCTTACTAGGCACAGTTTTTTGTTTTGTGTTCTTCATTTCAGTCGTGAATCATCGGATGCAAATTATGCTCATGTGGCATGCCCTGTGGGGATATCGAATTATTTACAACCGGTGTCGGAATGGTCGTACAGGATCTACGATCATTGCATATTTGCCTATGTGTCGTCCACCATGCCATAGATTGGGATGAACTCTAGATGTCATTCCTCCGAAGAAGCTTTTCTCAGGCGCAATAAAACTTCAGGTGCCTGGACTTCATGATTTCATTGGTTCCTTTATTTCGGTTTCCCGTGAGTGTATGGCTGAAATCCTTGCTTTTCTCTAGCCTGATCATGTACACGGTTAAATAAGAAAGTCGTTTTGAGAATGGTCAGAACCAGAAAGTATGTTTTAATGTTTGAAATGAGAAAAGTCTTTCTGAGAATGGTCAAAACCAGAGCGTATGTTTTGAGAAAATTTAAAAGGAAAAATTGTAAAACTAGAAAAGTCGTTTTGAGAAAGCTCGAAAACAGAAAATATGTTTTTAGTAAGTTTGAAATGGAAGAAGCTTAAAATGAGAAGAGTCTTTAAGAATGATCAAACCAGAAAGTAGGTTTTGAGAAAGTTTCAAAGGAGAAAGGTTAAAATGAGAAAAGTCGTTATGAGAATGGTCGAAACCCAAACGCTTGTTTTGAGAACAGTTTAGGTGAGAAAGGGAGAAAAGCGAAAAGTTGTTTTGCAGCTGGGTTGAAATGAGAAGGTGGAAACGAGAAGGTGAAATGCGAAAGGGTTCAAATGAGAACCACCCTTGGAAACTGCTGGTGCCTCAGGTTGTAATTTGTTTGCTTGGGCAGGTACGTCTCGTGAAAGATGTCAGGATCAGTGTTAATATGAGTATGAATTAAAATCGCCACCTTTAGGCAAAAAGTGTTATCTACCGTAAGTGTTTTATGCTTAGTAAAACTATAGGAAGTCGATTGAAACCGCGGCAAATTATCAAATAGCTGTACCGTGCCTTGTTGTAATGTAAGTAATTGCTAACATTCCTTCCTGTGGTTGTCCCTCATACCAATAAACAGCAATAAAGCCTCGAGTGAATCATGGATGTATAAATTTGCCGTTTTAACCAGTTTGAAAGAAGTTGTCTGCACCTAAAAAGTATGCCAGTGCATCTAGGAATCTCTTTTCGGAGATCGTTTACTTGGGTAGTCCAATACAAATTTTCGTGGAAACGAACACCAAGACATTTATAAGATTCCACGTGTTGAATAATGGAGTTTTGAAAATTATATGATAATTGTGCTAAGAATATGGGTTTGTTTTTTGCGCTAAAAATGATATACTTAGTTTTTGACGTATTTAGTTCTGACTGATTTGCAACTAACCACTAGTGAAGTTGGTCCAACCAAGTGTTTGTGTGTGTCTCTAAAGAACATAACCAATTACCGGTGAAAAATACCTTCGTATCATCTGCGTATGAGGTTATGTCAGGAGTTTCTGGGATTTTTATTATGTTGTTAACGTAAAGAAGGAAAAAGTAGATGCCTTAGAATTCATCCCCCATGTACACCATACTGAGTTTTCGCAAGAGAAGAGCGCATCATTAAAGGACCGTACACTGAAGAGGAGATGTTAAGTAGCTGCGGATCAGGCTAAGTGCAGTACCTCTTATTCTATAAAGTGGTAGTTTCCGGAGTAGGATGCTCGTGTTTTATGGAGTCAAATGCTTTTTATAAATCTGAAAAAAACGCCTAGCGTATAACACTGGTTTTCGATGTTGCCTAAGATTTTATTTTTTATATTTAGTCAATGCCATCTCCGTTGATTTACCTTTCTGAAATCCTTACTGGTTGATTGTAATAATGTTATGTTTAACACAGAATTCACCTAAACATGGTATTTGCGATACGAGGTAATTGTACGCTTCTAACTACTCGATGACGGCTGTGTTGGAACTAACGCGTTACAAGTAACGACGTTACTGGTAACGCGTTACTTTTTTGACTAACCTACTAATCGTACTCGTTAGAATCTCAAATGACTGACGCGGAAAGTAACGTCGTTATTATTTTACGGTATCTCGTATCAAATTACGTCACCCGTTACTCGTTACTTTTGATTAAAAATGGCCGCATGATTGTTTGAAAGCAAAATAATTTTTATTCTGTACACTACGTAAAAGTGGCAAAGAAACTCCAACAAAGCTATGTCTGAGCGGCGTCATTTCAAACTCCTTTGGAAGACGCTCTGAACGTTCCCACAACCTGGCTCAGAAGGCGCGAGATTATCGCTACCGGACACCCTTAAGCGTCCTTCGTGCTGTCTTTTTATAGAAGCTACCAAGATGCACCGCCGCTATACCCTGAGCAGCCGCCCCGCTGGAAAGGGACATCCGTTCAGAAGGCAACAGTCTGCCGCCGCTCGATGGATTTTGCCTCAGCGTTCCTATGCTACTCCAGCTGGTCACATCCTTATCTTTAAAAGAAATAAATTACCGTTTTTTTCTACAACAGAAAGGATAAACTCTAAGTTTTGAAGCGTTGAGGTTCACGCGTTGAACCAAAACAAGTGTGTCAACGGTGGCCGGGTGCTCACGTATCGTTAATTGGAAATGTGACGTTGGTTCGTGAAGGAATAAAAACACACATTTATTTTGCCGTATTGACTTTGATTACATGAAGAGGCCTATTTTGCGTCCGTTACGTGGCGCGCATTCGGTCGTTCTGTTCAGAGTGGTTTCTTCTTCCCAGGCAGGTGCTATGGGCTAGGGCTAGGCAGAGATGCTCCAGAAAGTATTCGGGAATACAAATACTGAGGTACATGTGCTTTAAGGCCCAAACTCCAGATACTGAGATATATGTGTTTTAAGGCCCCATATAGAGATACTGAGATACATCTGTCTATTCTTCAAAGAAAAATTAGTTAAAATACCTTTGCGTAAGTGGCGGAAAAAGTATTCCGGAAGACAGATACAGAGACTTATAGAAAGGCATTTGGTCCCGGACGGTGCTACGTGGGAGTGTAGTTCGTGGCGAATGCGCATGATAATTTATGTTTGTGCTCCTCTTCTTGTGCCACTTTATGCACTACCCCTTTACCTCGAACTGTTTATGTCAATATTAATGCCGCTGCAAAAACATGTCACCCCCGCTGAACCACATAGTTACAGAGTGGTGAAGGCTGCGTACCATGCATGACAAAAGGCGTCTGCCCGAAATAAACCCTGTTTGTGCCGTGAGGGCGCATCTCAATATGTCAGTTTAATATTCTTACTGAGTCACCCATTGTGTGGATAGATTAGACAACAGGGCCGTACGTTTTCTCCACTCAACTCTTTTACAGCGTTCGCTTCGCCAAATTGGAAAAAGTGGAGGGCTTTGTGAGAGGAGCCTGACTTCGTTATTCTTTGCAAGTAACCCTCTTTAAAACACAGCTTTTTTCTTTAATTTAGTGACTGAGATGGATGTTGTTATAGGGTTGGGTTCATAATATAAAATTGCGAAGGAATTTGTTCCAGACACATGTTTTTACCTTTTCAATGTATCTTAAAAAGGGCAACAAATGTAACGGGATACCTAAGTCTGGCAAAACTATCGGGATACAAGCGATACCTTGTAAATGCATTTTACTACTGAGATACAAATACATGTTTCAAGTGTACCTCGATACAGAGATACAGATACTCGAAAGTGCCTTTGAGATGCTATCGTGGTAAATTTGTTTCGCGATATTGCCCAGCCCCGCACTTTCTGGGCATGGTTCCATTTTCGAATCGCGCTCGCGAAGCAGTCACGTGACCGAGGATGTACATTCCACATCATCCTGCCGAGGCCAGACAAACAAGCTGGGCCAGCTAAACGTGTTGAGGATATACATTGCAGTTGTGCCAAATCGCGCCTCTCGAAGCGTCACGTGTTCGAGGATATATATTACACATTCTGCCGAGGCCAGCTAACAAATGGCAAGGTTATCGCACGCATAGAACGGCTATCGTAACCAGAAAGAGGTCACCACCTTTAGAATCCCTGTCGCCGTAGTGCGGTTTTGTGTGAGTTTCCAACGCGTAAACGCGATCTGTACCCCACTCTCCCGCTATAATGCTTTGGCGCTGCAGAGCAACTAAATAAATAAATAAATAAATAATCACTCGGAACAAGTAAGTGAATTGTTGCCGAAGTTTATAGAGGCGGTTTATTATAAAAAGCTCTCATATACTACAGAGTAAAACAGAAAGTAACGACAAACTAACATGAAAGTAACGTCCGTTAGTCATGGCAAGTAACGACAGCGGTATTTCGTTGCATTCGCAAACTGGTAGCGGAGCTCTGTAACGTTTTAGCTTTTTCTAAGGTACCGGCTAACACTATTTCGTTACTTATTTTCGGTAAAGGACACAACAGTGGATCAGGGTCACGTGGTTTATGGGCCGCATTTGCAGTACGAGCGGCGAGGCGGTGACGAAAGCGTTGATCGTCGGCAAACGTCTCCGCTTTTCCACCTCTTTCCTCCTCTCCACGCGAAAACGCGACGCATGCGCACTTGAAACCAGACTCTGCAGAAAGTGCCCGCCGTTAAATTGCAAATGCTCCCCCATCGTTTGAGATGGATCCTATCTTCAATCGGATTTCTACACCCTCCGAACGGAGGCAGCGCCGTCTCGCGGCGCACACGGGCGTTAGAAAAGGAAGAATTAGTAACATGACGGCCTCGGGAGCGTCTCCGACAGGCTTAGAGTATACAGGAGGCGTTAACAGAACACAATGATGCGCCAGTTTTGTTTTTCTCATCGGAGTGAAGAAAAAATAATGTGAGTTGCCACAGTAGAAGACATTTGAAATCAATAACCACCCTTGAGTGAGAGAGAAAGAGGATAGTGCCTTCCTCCTCCTCTCAAGGCTGCCCTCGCATAAGGAGCACGGGAGATGGTTTCATGTTCCACTCTGCTGTTGCACGCGTGAAGAGTGCAATCTAGACGTTTAGTCACGCTGACGCAGACTCAAATTGAACTAAACGTATTCGTGCGGCGCACAGACGCAACATTGTGCTAAAACTTCGCCAACATTAGCTGGAATGCATATGACATATATTTCAATTGTTAAACTGAACTTTCAAATCGTCTTCATTGTCCCTTTAAAGATCATGCGAACCGTCAAGACTGAAAGACAATCGAAATGTTACGAATTAAAGATCAAGTGAATTGTTCCGACTAAAATATCAGGTAAAATGTTAGAAGGAAAATATCAAAGGAATTATCATCACTGATCTATTAATAACAGGTAGATTATCAGTACCTTAAGACTTCTTTAATTAAAAGCGGCTCTGCCTAGAACACAGAATCAGCCACGGCGAGGGACCCGAAGAAGCAACACATCTGCCGAGGTGAGCCAGCGTTATTTTGACCACTCGTTTCTTTGTACACGCATGCTGGTTCATGCTGAGACTTTTTGGGTTACAATCCGACAGTTTTATATTTATCTCAGATCTCCCATTCTGGCCGGATTGAAGAACTCAAGATGTATCCTACACACATTGTGTTTGCAAGCCTTGTGGCCGCCATCGCCAGTGACAGTTCTGAGTCAAACTGTAAACATACTGACGCGTGGAAGGTAAGAACATAAAAAAGGATTACTTGAGTAGCAATGCATGATTATAATTTATTCTACAAAGCACACGCGTTTTCTTAAGCTATATGTCTAGTAAATTCTGAATGTTTGGAATATCGTTTTAAAAATTTCGGCATAGCTTAGTAGTAATTCAATTACAGCAATTGAATTAGTGTAATGTAATTACTTTCTTGTAATTTGTATTGTTATTAATTAATTTCGGATAAAAGGAATTGTAATGGCAATTTAATTAGTTTCTAGCATCAGTAATTACGAAATTTCAGGCGCAATTACCATTATTTTGCAAGGTTTTGGCGGCGACCACAGAACCTCTCTGAAAGCCACAGCGCTCGCACAAGCGACCTAGCGCTCGGTGACACACTCGCACAGATAAGTCACGTACTCATACACACCCACAACAAAAATAGCGTCGCGTGGTTTGTTGTTTGTTCCTTACACTGCGGGCTGAGAGAAAATACTCTTGGAGCCTAACCCAACGGCGCCGTAGGGCGCCGTCTGCGGTGTGAGCAGAAAACAATGGCGTAAGCATGGCCAAATATTATGTTAAAAGAAACAATATCAAGCTTCAGCGTTCAGCAGAGGTTGAGGGTTCTAATTGTCTATAAAGCTTTTTGTTTTTTTTTTTGCAATTTTTGTTTTGTTCTTGTTCCAGTAATATCGCATATTTGTTTCTTTGTATTATTTTCAGGTTCATTTCCTGTTGCTTTTACTTCAGATATTATTTGCATTAGCATTTTTAAGACTGGCCTCGCACCTGTGAACATTGTCATCTTTGATTCGAGAGCCCCGAACCGCTTCTTATATATTTCTGAGCCATTATAATTTCAGCCCAATGCAAATAACTTACAATAACATAAAACGTATGTTTGTGAATGTGGTCGTATTATCGCGTGTCGATTGTAGTTTTATATGCACACTATTGAAATACTCAGATATGACTAATTGTCGCATTTTTATTTGCCTGGCTTACAAAAGTGTGTCAACCTAATTTTACTTTAGCGATCCGGCTTATTCGAATATATGAACTAATTTAGTATTATTTATTGAAACTATAAGAACGTAGGACCTTATTAGCCCAAAGCGAGGCCCCAAAGTGTCAAGTTCTATCATTAGTTTTACCAAATTCACGAAAGGAATGTGCAATATGTGACATTTATACAACGACGCTTAAAGGGAGGCTGAAGCGGTTTTGTATTTCCAGGAAACACACTTAATTCGTCCTCACTTTACCTCCAGAATCTCGAACATGAAAGTTATTTTTTCATTTGGTGCATGGAGGCTGCATAATATCATTCTCAAAGTACCGCTGAAGGCCCTCCTTCCTTGAGCGTTACGTCACAAAAGAAGTTTTCGGAATCTCCGCTCGCGCTTCTGCAGCGCCAATCAAAACTATGCATGCACATGCGTGTTATTTTTAAAAAAAGGGCAGAAAAAGGACGCCACGACTGGTGCCAGTGCGGGCACTCTAGTGCCGGAAAGTATATCCTGGCAATCTCATAGTGCATGCGCGGCCCTCGAGCGACAGGCGCTTGGCGGCCGAAACATCCGCTTATGACGTCACGGTCGGTCGGTGGTTTTTCGTGTTTTCTTGCGTTTAGTTACATCTTCGGGGAAAGCAAACGTGATGTTCAGACTGACGGGATAAAACACCGCAGGAACAGTGGCGTCACGACGGTCAGCGGCACCCAGGGCTGTAGCCCGCCGTACACCCCCCCCCCCCCACTCCCCGCTGTCGCGTGGTCCGCCACGAATCTTCCCCCCCCCCCTTTCGTGGCCCGCCGCGACACACCCTTAGCCCTGCACTCGGGGGCGGTCCCGAGTGTAGGGCTCAGGAGGGGTGTCGTTGATTCCTTGCCTCATACTTTGGGGCAAGGAATGAACAAATACACTCTGAAAAAAACTGTGCGTCTACTTTCTCACAACACCCGGATAGCCAATCACCTGCAACTTACGGAGGCAGCTCAGCGAATGACGATGCCGAGACATATGTTTAGACCGAAAAACGCAGTCGGAGTTGTGACATTAAGCAATGCAAGCGTGACGTTTTTCATTGCCTAATGTCACAACTCAAACTGCGTTTTTTGGTCGAAACATTTCTTTCGGCATCGTCATTCACTGAGCTGCCTCCGTAAGTTGCGGTGATTGGCTCTCCGAGTGTTGTACGGGAAAGTAGACGCACAGACTTTCTAGAGTGTACGTTGCATTCTAAACAACTCGTTTAAAGTTATATGGCCCAAGTTGGGTTGCTCTCAAAAATGAGTGATTGTGAGGTAACTTTGAAAGTAGTTTGTAATGGCACTGAATTACTATTCACGTAGTAGTGGTTGTAATTGTAGTTAAACTACTTTTGGTGCAAAGAAATTGTAATTAAATTACATTTTGGAAGTAATTTACCCATAAATGACTTTCGCTAGCATTGTCGTTTACAGTATATTGACTTGAACTTAAAATTGTTGTACTTAAAATTTATTCTTTATTTCACAATACCGCCAGCCCCGCCAAGGGTCAATGCAAGAGGGGTGATACCAACATGAAAATCAAATACAACACTGCTTTCAAATATCATCATTCTGAGCGATCTTTATGAACCGCACCCCAAAATATGCACATCTCCTCACTGCTTTCGAATATCAACATTCATAGCAATCCTTGAGAACCGCACCCAAAAATATGCACTCGCACGTGCACACACAAGAGCTTCACACTGTGAAGGCTCGTTCACACGTATGCAACCGAGTAAGACCGAGAAGACCAGACCGGTTTTAAGCCTCTTGCGACGTCTTAGGACCGTATGCGCGGCAGCGGAGCTGGTCCTAATACATCGCAAGAGGCTCAAAACCGGTCTGGACTCTCTCGATCTTACTCCAGTTGCATAGTGTGAACGGCGCTCTACAGTTCAAACAATACGCGAATGGTATCCTCGAATTCAGAAAAAAGATTCCATTGCAACGACAGTGTCAGAAAGTTTATTCCACAACTCTACCGCCTCAACGAAAATGCCTGCTTAAAAATATTTATACGGGCATCAATGGTGGTTAAAACGTTAGGGTAATGTAAGCGATCTAGCCGGTAGCTTTTCGGCTTCACATACTGTGACTTAAACATTTTAAGAAGGTTATTATACATTAGAAAAAACAATTTCAGGCACTGGAACATTCTTCGGCTTTTAGTGGCAGCAAACCTGCCTGTAGTTTCAGCGCAGTAGGAGGTGTAGTATTCCTGAAGTCAGAAAAGATTGAGCGAACGGCCAGTCCTGTAAGTTTTCAAGCTCCCTTGAGACTGTTACCTGCCAGGGATCTTAGACTTCGGATCCGAACTCTATAGTCAGTCCTGGTAACTTTAGTGCGCTACTACTCTTCTCACGCGCTCAAACTCTTCCTGAAAATGACTGATTTTAGTGGTTTTCAATAACGCTCAGCAACTTTCTCATTGGAACCATATGTCTATTTCCACTATTTAAAATAGTCAATTAACACATTTTAATTATTAGCTGGTTAATTATTATTCTTTTAATTCTGACGTCCGCCGTGGCTGGTAGTTTGTTCCGAACAGTTTCTTTGTTTTCAAACACCCTAATTTTTAGGATTTTTGAAAGTTTCGCAAAAACACCCGGTATATTGAAAGCATAAAAAGAAACAAAAGTTCCCTTCAGAGTGGTCTCTCACGCCTTACCGCTCATTCACAGTGGAGAGCGGGATCGCGTTCGCAAAGCGGTTGCGAACGCGGTTGTAGAAAGATCCAGTACAATTGTCACGCGCACTTGATGACATGAAATGCGCGTGCAATTGTACTGGATCTTTAACAGCCGCGTTCGCAACCGCTTTGCGAACGCGGATCCGCTTCTAGTGTGAATGAGCGGTTAGCGGGGACTCAAATGGACGCTACAGGCGCAATCGGTTAGCTTATGCACAGCTACCCGTCAGCGTTCTTCAAGGGAGGAGCTCGCGCTTCGTAAGGGGAGAACCTGCGGGCGAGGAGGAAGCGTACGGATTCCAGGAGTGAGTAAAGGGAGGCATAAGGGGCCGCCCACACTAGCGAGAAAACGCGCGTGGCACGCCGATCGCGGTGAATGTCACGTGACAGCACGGGGGCCTCGCGCACTCTTGAAGCATTCGAGCGAACGCATGATTTCACGCGCTCAACCGATTTTGCGGAACGCGTTTTAAACGCGATCGGCGCGCCGCGCGCGTTTTCTCGCTAGTGTGGGTGGCCCTATATTGGCGACGTGCGCGACCGAAAGCGTCGCTGTGGTCGGCCTTCCACGATTGGCCGAACGCTGACTATGACGTCGGAAAGAGGATTTATCATCGACGGAAATAAGAGGAATGAAAGAACTTTAATTTTGACGGTGTTGGCAGTGTTCCTTTGAGAGCGCAATGATTGCAAGCTTCCACCATGCTATTTACAAACACCATCGAACTTGTTGTTTGCAAGGTAATGACGTCACAAGGGGGAACTATAGGAGGCGCCACCAAAACATCTCGCCGCTAATAGGCATCTCACTCTGCGTCTCCACTAACCATTCCGTCCAGAGCGCGGTGTTGGCGTCCCCGCGCGCTCACATCTTCTCCCTCTTTGACTTTTTAATGCGAAAGCATTAACTATCTCATGGAGCGAGCTGACGTCATCAGTTGGAAGCGCGAAAACGGCTCCTCTACTCCATTTCACTTTATGTTGCACCGCAGACAAGGCTAGAAGCGCGAGCTCATAGCGTTTGGAGCTACTCTTAACGCACGAGAGCTTGTGCCGCCGAGATGTGCCCTAGAGCAAGGAGCTCGCGCTTGTAGCCTTTCCTACGGTACATCATAAGGTGAAACAGAGTATAGTTTCCGCAATATCGCCTCCGGTTCCATTGGCTGGCGCGCGTCGACAGGACTCGCATTGGCCGCTGCGCCATGGCCTCCTAGATCCCAAAGCGTGCGCGCTCTAGTACGCAGCAGACGACAACGGCAGCGGACGAGCAGACGACAAAGGGAGCGGACGAGCGGCTCGCATGCTTTCGCATTCACAACGCATATGAAATGCTTAGGTGTTCCTCGAGCTTTTAACCGGACAGCGTTGTCTGCGAGGAGTTTCCTTGCGCTTTTGTGCCCGACGACTGCGAGGCAGACTGCGAGGCGCGATCCGAACCAACGCGTTTTTGTGCGCGCGTAGGTCGTGCGCTTCCCGGAAATTGCGTATTTCGTGACGACGCGCTGATTCCTTGCGCCTTCCGGGCGGGCATAAAAAAGTTGCATGATTTCAACTTTCTCTGAACAGGCACGAAAACGCGCTGTGACGTAGAAAGGCACTCCTCTCCCATATCCTCTCGCGGCCAATCGGTACAGGGCACCAGTTCCGGCTCCGCGTTTCTTTCGCCATCTGGCGCAGATGCTCTCCGCTCGCCCGAAACGCGCCGTCCTAACCAACGCGCACGCTTGTGACTCGGAAAGCGCACCGGAAGCAGCAAAAACGTCACGAAATACGCAATTTCCGGCAAGCGCAAGACCTACACGCGCACAAAAACGCGTTGGTTTGGATCGGTATTTAGAGTAGCTCTATGAAGGAGGTGGAAATTCTCGCCCCACAGTGCGTCGTTTTCTCTTGGTCTTTGTTCCCTCGCAGCGTCTCGCTCAGAACCGGCGTGTTGTCGTGTGTGACTACTGCGTGACTCGGGATAAAGACCCGCAGCTAGCAGTTGCGCAGCACTGGCTAAATTGCTCATCTACAGCGGATATACCAGATGGCCATTGCGGCTGTCTGACTTCCTCCTGTCTAAACGAACGACACAATTACTTTAGCTTGCTCTTTCGCGATATTATTATTCTTAATATATTCGCCAGCTTTGTTTCCAGAATTTCGCGCGGAATGACTGCCGATAAACATCTCTCATATCTCAGTGCAATTAAAACGACTTTGCCCGTGATCTGCGTGCTACGTTTACCAGTGGAAGCTAGCACGTCGCACGAAAGGCGATGCTACTCGAGCGGCACTCGACGCGTTATCTATGCGATTGTGAAACGCATTCCTGAAGTGAAGAATATGTTGCCACGCGTTCTGTCAATCGCACAAAAACTGCCTTATCTGGAACTTGAGATCGGTCAGTTTATCAGGAGACAATGTTCCTCTCCAGCGCATCATTCAGTATCGGTCACTTGCGGTCAGCGGGAGCAGAAAGGACATTTCGTAAATCGTTTGCCAGAGTTTTACCTCACTATAAAGCGAGAGCTCGTGTCGTCACGTTGAACGTGAATTGCTCGCACGCGCGCTATCGTGGCAAGAGGATACGCCGAACGTTGAGTTGAGTCATGCGGAAGCTATAGGCTAACCATGTCGCTGAGATTTTTTTTTAATTCTTTTTTTTTATTGGAGGGGGGGGGACGCTTCTGGGTCGGTAAAGCCCCTTTATGTTTTAAAAAGTAGTGCAAGGTGCGCCGATGCACGAGGCTCGTGCAGCGTGCAGCCCTTGGGAAGATCATGGCGGCACAGTGCGGCACTGAGCTCCATTTCAGACGCCATGGATGTTCTTCCCAGAAGTGGCGCATGGCACGTGTCTAGCGCATTTCCGCAACAATGAATGGCGCCATTTTTCCTTTAGGGTTCGGGCCACTGTGCATCGAATTTACAATCTTTAGCCCAAATACACTGTATTTTCTCTGACCAGACAGTCGAGTGAAATATTGTCAACGAAAACGTTGAGAACGTAATCAACCCCCCCCCCCCTCAGAAAAAAAGAAAGGAACAACTATAAAATTGCTTTTGAGCAGCGTCGGTTTCTTGCTTTGTTTTTGTTTTCTTGAAGAGGAAATGGGTCGCTTATCAGGGCCTTGTCTTTGATGTCGGTCGGGTTCATCACACCGGCGCCCTTATATCATCGCAAATGCCAGTCTCCTAGCGTGTTTGCCTCGGCTATCATCGAGCACACCGAGGCACCCTAATCGGGTGGTGCATTGAAAAAGCCATGGCTTTTCTTTTTTTATTCTTTTATTAGAAGATAGTGTTGTTTGTGGCGAATCTTTTTTCGACAAGTCATTTTTTTAGTTATTGGATTGCCCGTATCTTCTTTAGCCCTCGCCTTTCCCTGAAGCCCCCCCCCCCCCCCGGCTCCGACCAACATGAGTCCCGACCGCGGGGGACTATGCGGGTCCGCCTCATATATAGACCTTTCCTCTAGATCCTTATTATTCAATCACAGCTAAGGGGACGACGGATATGGGGACTACACGGTCTTCAAGTAAGTCCGCAATTTATTCACTGCGCGTTTGCTTTTCAATGAAGTTCCACACACGCAGCCGTCGCTTCGATTCAATGCGGAGCGCAAGTTCGTCTGCTTCTATTGCAGGGCTTATGGCGACGTCAGAACAACGCCGAGCTCTGATTGGCTCTGACTGAAGGATAGTGGGTAGACCTCAAGACAGCTTGCTTCGAGGTCTACCCACTATCCTTCAATCAGAAGCTCGGTGTCGTTCTGACGTCACCGTAGCTTCTGCGCAAGAAGCAGACGACGTGCTCTTCGCATAGAGCCAATCCATCCAGCAGCGCAAAAAGTGCATCGTCATGGGTCTCGTCGTCTTCGTGGAATTGCCGTCACCGGCTAAAGCAATCCCGAGCAGAAGGATGCTCTATGCGGAGAGCAAGTTAACTGCTTCTTCCGCAGGAGTAGCGGTGACGTCAGAACGACGCTCAGTTCCGATTGGCTTTGATCGAAAGGAGAGTGGGTAGACCTCAATGCTAGAAGCCTCGAGGTGTGCCCAATATATATATATATTCTTTTTTCCGTTCTTCAATAATGTAAACGAGACGAACAAGACGAGACAACGAGGAAATGTAACTAGACAGGGCAAATCGATATCGTTTTAACTTCCCGACACCGTGTCCGAACCTAAGAGGTCGAATTTTTTAACCGTAGCGTTCGCCAGTTGATCCCGCTCTGGAGAAAGCATCAAGATGGCGGCGCCCACAAGAAAATCGAAGAGTATCGATGCACAGAAAATATGCTTTTAGTTTTGTTTAGCGGGATAAATTAGTTTTTGCGGATGGCGGGATTTTCAGCCGTTTTTATGTAATCTTGGCGGTTTTTTAGAGGAATAGAAGTTTTATGTCGATTTACTGTCAACTATGCACCTGCAGGGGCGGATCCAAGGGGAGGGGGGGGCGAGGGGGCAGACGCGCCCCTCCCCCAAACAAAGTCAACCCCTCCTTTCCTCCCCCTTCTCGGAGGGCTATTTGACATGGGTGGACCCCCGGTGCACACGAAAGAATGAGAGAATAGTTTCCTTAAAATTTTTCGCCCCCCCCCCCAATCGGAGTTCTGGATCCGCCCCTGTGCACCTGTCATATCCATAACCAGCCACAGTTGTCTTTGCTTACTCTCAGTAATGTTCTGGCTTGTGAGGGTCACCCCTGTGACGTCATCAAAGATTAAGGCGTCGAATATCGGAGCATGCCTGCCTGTTTTGTGCGCGCACGTTTGAACAGCATGAATGCTCCCACGTTCCTTTGACGTTTTTGTAACTGCTTCGTGAAATGGGCCCGGTGAAGTACGCTCAAAAGTTTAGAAAAGAATGGCTTAGAGACCCCACTCTTAAAGACTGGCTACTGGAGGTTCCTCGTGGTAGCAGACGAGCCAGGTGCCGCTATTGCAGAACGGAACTATCTGCGAAGCACGTGGATTTGGTCGTGCACGCTGCAATAAAGAAGCATGTTTCCGCAGGTGCACCTTTCTCCTCTGGCAGGCAGACGACTCTACGAGTTGAACGGAAGTCTGACCGGCCACGCACTGATGAAGGGTCCTTTGCCATGTTCATATGCGCTCACACCGCGATGTTGACTTTGGATCACCTATGTGAACTGTGACGTAATCAGTTTCGGAACAGCGAAGGGGCTAAGCACCTCTAGCTTCATCGGTCGAAGTGCAGTGCGTTGATAAAGAATGTCCTCTCTCCTCACTTTGTTGAGGAGTTGCTTTCCGACAGGATCTGGAAGCTACAGCCGGATCCTAAACGAATCAACGGACATATCGGTGACCAAGCTGTTGGGCGTTGTTATCGTCTACTACAGCGAGAATGCTGCTAAGGTGATCTCCACCTTTTTGAGCTTAGTAGAACTCACCGCCTCGAAAGCTCAGTCCATTCTAGACGCAGTGAAAATGTGCTTAGCCCAGTTTCTCATCGATCTGCAGAGGATGGTGGAAATAGGAACAAACAATGCAACTTATCAATGCTGAATGCTGGGCTAGTTGGTATTGGATTTGGGTTGCCAAAGGCATGGTGGCGCTTATTAGACGAGGACAACAGAAAGGAAGACGACAAACACAGCGCTCGTGTTTGTCGTCTTCCTTTCTGTTGTCCTCGTCTAATAAGCGCCACCATGCCTTGGCAACCCAAGAAAAACAATGCAAGTGTGATGGTCGGAGTTAACAACGGTGTGTATCAGACTTAGCTTAAGGCGGATGTTCCCAACCTCCTCTTGGTGAGGTGCCTCTGTCATTCGCTGCATTTGGCAGTTTCAAGTGCCGTCGCCGAAGCTCTTCCGAGAAATCTCGAATTTTTGGTGAGTGAGATCTACAACTGAATCAGCCGGTTGCCATCAAGGCAACAGTCCTACCACGATATCTACCGCTCAAAATAGTACAGTCTTGCTCAACAAGGTGGCTGTCCATTAAAACAACAGTCCGAAGAGTCCTCGACCAGTGGGAGGCGCTGAAGTCATATTTCGGCGAAGCAAGAATGTCTGAAAAGTGCTACACTGCAGAACTCCTGCAATCCACGGTGCGCGACCCGATAAAATTTGGCCTACCTCATTTTTGTGAAACCTAATCTTTCGGAAGTGCAAAAGGTTAACAAGGCGTTTGAGTCTAACTCGGTTGACAGCCTGAAGCTGCTAAGCGATCTAACACTGCTAACTGAAGGCCTGACGGAGAAGCTTGTTCTGCCCACGTGTCGAGTAGACCCACTGAGTGCAAGCGTCGACGCCTACGTTAATCCGAAAACCAACCTCGGCTATGAAGTTAAAAGGTCTCCATGACCTGCGAAAAACGGGCTTTTCTGAAGAGTCGGAAAGAGTATTCAGAGAACGGTGGATAGCTTTCCTGTGCCACTTCGTGAGGCAGCTCCAGCAGAGGCTACCAGACAACGTTCGGATACTGAGGCATGTTTTCCTGCTCTTAGTTGGCAACGCCCTGCGCGCTGTGAAGGAGTCGCTGGTGCCCTACATGGAATTCATGAAGTTACCACAAGAAAAAATTGCAGTGATCGAGCTTCAGTGGGACAAACTCACTATTCTTTGCTGGAACAAATTTGAAACAACTGTAGCCTTCTGGGACGAGGTCAAAAAGTACAGGGATTCCTCCAACACAAACCCTTTTCTTGACCTTGCTGATTTTGCTTTTGCGACACTTGTACGGCTTTGGTCGAACGCGGAGGTTGAGCGGGTGTTCAGTCAGATGAACATCGTCAAATCTAAGCAGAGAAACAGGATGTCTACGGAGATGACCACTGCCATTTTGACGGTGAGGACTGGCCTCCGAAGAGAAAACAAATGTTGTTCTAACTATGAACTCTCATCAGATGTTGTAAAAAATTCCGGTTGCTTAGCTCGGCTATGCCATGATATACGTAGCGTTAACTTATGCGCACAAAATGAGAGGCGCTATCAAGCAGAGGCTACCACGCACAGCTGGCGGCGGCTCCGGCGCGCAAGCTGTGCGCCGTGTGACATCACTGCTCCTCGCGCATGCGCAGCACGGCTCTTTGGCTGCAACGCGAAACTGCTCAACCTCGGCCAGTGTAGCTCACGCTACAAAAAATCGGCACAATGGAGGCTCACCTTGGTAAAGACGGCGGTGACACACCAGGAACTAGTGGCACTTGCGATCAACAATACCAAGATGACGATGAAGCAGACTACATCTTTTTGTAAACGAAGGGCCGTGGCGTGACAAATTTCTAGCCAAAACAAAAGAAAAGCTTCCTTTCAGGTGACATTGATATTATCTATACTGTTATTACACCTTTTGGCAAGAATTAAAGCAAAAACAAATTGCGAAAAAGCAAGTTTTGTTTTCTGTTTTGGATTTAGCAGTTTTTAGCGGTTTTCGAGATTCCCATTGCGGGTTTTCAGTTTTTAATTTGGCAACTGCTGACGTCACATCATCCCTTTTGCACCACCACGGGAGAGAGGGGGAAGCCTCCTTTTGTACCTCGCTTTGTACAAATTTTGAGTGACGGGTCAATCTTCTGTATTCTTCTAGAAGGAGAATGGCGACGTCTGGCCACGCCTGGGAAACACAAAAGAAAGTCCCGACGTCAAAAGCGCACCATCATGGTTTTCGTCATGTTTCTGTACGCGTTCTATAATTGCTGGACCAATCATAAACAGTAAATTTCGTTTCGTCGACGCACCTTGCGACGTTTCGTCGAAAATGGTCGTTCAGCGCCCCACATCGCCTCCGAACCCTTGGCGGTTACGATGGTTGCGACGAGCGGAACCAAGCGAGGGGTAATTGCCCGTAGTGCGGTATGTTAGGAAGGCTAGGCTCGCGAATTCCTTTTTACTTTATCGGGGCCCACTGAAGCCAACAATAAAGCCAGAAATTCAATACAACCCACATTAAAAAAAAGAATGAAAAAAAAATGTTGTCGACGATACGTCAAAGGATTTTGCAAATGATATTGTGTCCACGAAACGTCGCAATGTCGACGAAACGTGCGCCCACGGAACATATGTGTCGATAAAAAATTGCCCGGGAGACGTGGTTCGACTGACGCGTTACGTAGCCGCGCAAAAACCCTGCTTTTCGGGCTGGCGTAAAAGTTGTGACAGCTGCGATCGCGCGCGCTCTCCTAGCTGCATACTTGTGCCAGCTTGTGCTCCCGCTGCACGAGCGCCGCACACACGTCGAAAGCTCCGAGCTCGCGCTCGTAACTTCCAACCCCCGAACCGGGAAGGGCGATGAACGTGAGTGCGCACGCGCAACCCGACGCCGCTCCTCGTACTACAACATTCGCGAGTGGGTGCCACGGTGATTGCACGGTTCGGCTTACCCTTTCCCCGGGATCTCGCGGTCTTCGGGGTGGCCGCGATGAGGGTCCTACGAGTGGGCCGCCAAATTGCACATTGCACGCGCTGCTTCCGTGCCGGCTTCGGCGTCCTTCGTAACCTCTTTGCCTGGCCGGTGCCGCGAGCCGGCCGGCCGCCGATTAGCACTGGTACGCGCCGATGCTCGTCCTTGTCGTTATTTCTGCGCTCTGACGATTGGGGAAGGTCACCAACCGTGAATCGTTTCCTTCCAGGAAAATGCCGCAAGCTGGGACCACCGCCCATGAAGGATGGAGTGGACTACATCAATGCCCACGAGGAGGATCAAATGGTGGGTGCGCTTCCTTCTGGTCTAGGGTGCACCGTGCTTCATGTGTCCCCTGTCTTTCTCTCTCTCTCTCTCTCTTTCTCTCTCTGCCGCCTTTCCTCCCATTTAGTCACCAGCAGGCAGTGGTTTGGGCACTGTTCAAAAGTTGGGTGTTCTCTTTTGGTGAAGCCGGATCATACCCAAACTTCAGACAATATGCAACAGCTAGTTGGCTCTAGAACTACGCCTGAATTTGATGAGGCGGGATTTGTAGCATTTGTGAACTGGCAGGCAGTGGAACCGCCCATGAAGGATGGCGTGGACTGCGTCAATGCTTATGAGGAGGAATTTCAGGTTGACCCCTCCCCCCGCCTCCTCCCAAATAATATAGTCCCCTCCTCCCTCCCCCTGCTGTTCATGTCCAGTGCCTTAGATTTATTTTCTTGCACTAAACTTCTTAAGGTGAAATGCTTTATTTCGGCTGTTTGATTCTTGTACACATTTATGTCGGTCGTTATAAATGAGTGAAAAACAACACAATAAATTAAAAAGAAGAATAATGCGCGGCATATTTTTTTTAGTTTAGATTTACCTTCCTTGGTATAATTCGTGCCACGAATAAAAAAAATGCTGATCATCTTATTTGTGATGTTTTGGTGGCATATTTGGAGCCTTGTATCTTAGAATTCATCCCAATATTTTTTTACTCAATACTGTACACCTGCATTTCGTTCGCTCGGTATTGCCCTGGCTAATACCTGTGGTGCACGATGAAAAAACTACCACAAACCAAAGATACAGAGTGCGGTTTGTGCTAGTGTCTCGATCGCCTACGGGGCGCACAGGACACATCCTGACCTCCCTGCATGGTCTTTGTTTCATGGTCAAACGAAAAAGTTTTGTTTCCTTTAATTTGAATTAGGCCACTTCAGTAAGGCGCATATTGTTGTTTATGTCAGATTAGTATATATAATATTATTGTATCTCTTGCCTTGTTTTTGCTATTCTGCTTGTCATCAAGTCCCCGCAGAAGAGTGTACCGACTCAGTCCTAACGGCTTTTAAAAACCAGAAGGCAATGTCTACAACCGGTAGACGTGGTGTTTTAGCTAGCATTCCAGTCACCTGCTCCAGTTTCACTACAAGTCGCTTGTGTCCAGGTTTATCAATGACCGACATTCATATTTGGTGGAACCTCTTTGGATGATCGACTTAAAAAGAAGATATATTAAAATTAATGTTTTTTACTCTGAGAACAGTCTCAACGTGGATCTGCTGAGGTCATCCTAGTCTCATCTCAGTGCTGACATACTCTGCCAGAATACTGACACTGACTGTTTCTGCCAGAATACTGACAGGAATACTTACATACTCTGTCAGAATCGCTTCGCATGCCTGGGTGAGCAGATTTCTGTGTCCTGAGCCAGTGAGTTGAGCTCACATTCGTCCCCAACTTAGTGCTGCTTCCGAGCATTGTGTGCACACAGACTTCGAGAAAGGAATTCCTGGCGGAGGACTGGACACTAGTTCACGTAAATTTCCGTTGGCGGAAAACACAAAATTGAGAGAATCGTAGCTAAAAGAAAGCTAGGCAAACTAAAAATTGTATTGCTTGAAAAAAAATTAGCTACTGTTTGTTAGACCAATTCAAGGAACTGAAACTTCCCAGCTTATTGCTTCTGTTTCTCGTGTGGTGCGTGGTGAATCAGTGTGCATCACGTTGTTGTCAAGACAGTGTGCTTTGGAATGCCAGCGTCGGATACTCATGTCAGCATTACGTTAACTGAGGCGAAAAGGAAATCGTGATGTCTTTACTGTGGGTGAAAGATTAGTGTCGAGGTATTGCACCACACGGACAGTACCAACGTCTAAAAGAGTAATCTATTAAAGAAGAAGAGGTGTTGAATTTGGCCACTGAGTACTACACAAAGACGACCTTGAATGTTTAAATCAAAGTCCAAGCATGGAATGTGCCCAGGTAAGTCATTAAGAATTGCAACGAGGAAATTGTAGTCAAAATATATGTAATAAGGTCATATTTGTTAGATGTATTTGATGTTTCTGAAAGCCATTACAGAGACTGAAATGAGGATTACAACGTTTCATTCACTCCGTTCACAATGAATGAAGATGAACTCGAAGCAAACCGTATGTGCCTATGTGTGTTGTACAAATTTCTATCTTTGTTTACCTACTCATTTTAACATGAGATTAAAAGCAAGCGCTGATGCCCATGAGCGTTTGTCATAGCTGACCTTATCAGATACACGTTGAGGTGCTTCACACAGTGAAAACTTCCATTCCGATATTTCTTTTATGTTGACCATCGTAAGGAGATTCAACCAGATCTGTGAACATCAGCCATTGAGAAATCCGAAAAAAGCAACTCTGAATGCAAAAAGAAAATTAAGCAGGGGACTGGAATGCTAGCTACAAAACCGGGATTGTAGATGTCGCCTTCTGGTTTTAGAGGCCGTTAAGATAGAGTCATACACTTTTCGGGAAGGAAAGAACATGACAAGCAGCAAAATACTGGTAAGACAATGTATTCATACACAAATAATATATTTACTAAACTGATATAAACAACAATATACAACATCACTCAAGTGTCCTAGCTCATATTAAAGGAAAAGATATGCGTAGCCATTGGGGTCGGAACAGCAAAGGGGTCGGACATTTTTTCTCTAAAGGTGCCACGTCCACATACACGCTCCCTCCCCCTCCACTGTCAGTTCCCGTCACCTTTTCACCCCCAAACACTTGCAAGGCCAGTGCCCTTATTTGAGCACAAAAAGCCTTTCAGTAAATCCAACTTGCAAAACTATCATTTCGTCAATTCGGGTCCTTAAATCTGTGTTTGGTGACATCTACAGAAAATACAATAAAAAAGGGGGAACTCTGATTATGCTAAAAGGTAGGTGACATCATTGGGAATAATAGCAAAAAACTGGAAAGAAATAAAATTTGTCATTTTTTTAATAAAGGAAGCTCAAGATACGGCACAATTTAATTTTTAATGAAATAAAATAAAAATTGAAATAATTTACTTCGTGAAAATAAATTAAAGTGGTACCAGTCAATAGCCGATGTAGAGGACTGCAGGTTTACAGTATTTAGTAAGTAATATTTGTGATGAATCCTGAGGTACAATGCTTCAAATATGTCACCAAAACGTCAAAGGTATGATGTATAGCACTTGTTATTTCTGGCATGAATGATACCAAAAAAGATTAATTTGAACTAATAAAATTAGGTGCACTATATACATTTCCATAAAAACTTGCGAGTTTTTGTTTTTACTTTTTTTGTAACAACCGACAAAACTGGGTACAAAAGTCAAGCTGCCGAAATGTAGCATTTCACCTTGCTCCAATTAAAAAAAACTTTCAAGAAAGAAAATAAATTAAAAAAAATTGAAGAACAGTTTTGGTATCTTTTTTGAGGCAAATCAAAATACCCACTCCGACACGTCTGTTCGATTTTAAATGAAACTGCCCTATAGGCAAAAGCAATAAGGGCAAAACTATTGGGAACAGAATAATTGCAATTGCCGGATGTCAAGAGCCTAAGAAGTATGTTCACGTGTGGAGGATTTTTTGGGAAACTTTAGAGAACCATCCTGTGCAGTTGCAGCTTCGTGAGGATCGACGAGATGACATCCCACTATGTTCCCCACTTTTTGTTTTACTCACTCATCAGTATACACGTTCACACAAGCGTTCATTGCGAGCCCAATTGCTTTGTTGACGATTTTTCTTCCAGATGATGGCGGCATAAAAACTCAACAAGCACAAAAATCGAGGGCACAAAGCACTTTAGAACAACATGTCATCGTACAGGCTGACGTTAGTGGACGCACGGCTACTGCATTGCCAATGGCCTTGGACGTTATCATGACTCTACAGCACACAATGTTGTGGACTTTGGTGCTGCTAATATGGTTGCTTCAAGGCTTCATTTTTGCATCCAGAGAGTACCAGTGGTACTACTTATCTGCATTTTTTTGTATAAATTGCACATTCTAAAGCAGGTGTATGTACTCTATTGAAAGAACGGTCCACTTGGCAAGCTACTATATACTAACATGCGAATTAAATATGGTTTCTCATAGCAGCCTGCCTGTATGTAGCCTTTTCATGTACAAGGTGACCCTCATGCTTAAGAAAATTAAAAAAGCTTCTTTTGAAGGGATGCTAATTGGACTAGTGACCACACCCCTTCAATTTGACACCTTCATGCCTTATCTAAGTTCCCCTTTTTAACAAGATTCTTTTTTTAAATTTCATTCGGAGTGTTTTGGGATAGGATGACACTGTGACACAAGTTGGTTTTTCGCGTTTTGAGGATAGGATGTTGTGTAAACTTCTCACATATTCTTTTTGCTTCGTCGGCATGCTCATACCATTGCTTCCTCTGCTGGGAATCATCTCTGTGGAAAATGTAGCACAGGCAGTGAGTTATTAAAATATCCAATAAAGGCCTTGATTAACTTTTTTTTCAGTGCTTTGTTCTAGCCATTCATCAATGACAAACTTTGTTGACCAGGTTGTACAAAGACATAACAATAATGCCAATTTTTACTTTCGATGAAATTATTCTTGCTTGCAGGTTGTTGTATTTACATGTTGAGCAATTGTAAGCAGACATATTTTCAAGTGGCCTAATTTGTGTTAAGTTAGCTAACCATAGCTTATCTGACGCATCTTGAGCTAGCAGGCATGGGCTCAATTAATCTGGCGAGATGAGAGCCGACCTAAACTGAGGTACAACTTGCACTGTACTAGCCAGTATTGCAAAAATGAACCAACAAAAAACGGAGAATTCTTTAACTAAAGAATTTGTGTGTCGCAGTTTGCATGCTGTTCCATGTGAAAAACACTGCCATTAAACTAGCTATTTTTAATGAGAGAAATAGAAAAACAGATAGCCATAGCCTCTAAGAAAGATGCAAGAAAATTTTGTCCCATCGAGGTCAAATGACCTATGAATTATCAAAGGAGGCAGGTGGGGCATGAAATTCGTCAACTAAACATACCAGGAGAAAAGTTGAAGTTGTCATTTTATGACTAGTCATGGGACGAGATGGGGCATCAGCTCTGAGCATGCGGAGCAAGAGCTCATGTTAGCACACGGTTCCTGAGCTCAATTCCTGCCTCTGTCCGTTTAGATTTAAATAGGCATTGTACCGGCAAGTGGTCAGGCATCGCTACTGCATGATGTACATTAAAAAGACCCCGGGAAAGCAGTTGTACTGCACTGGCTAAATTTCTCATCTAAAGCTTGAATCAGTGTCGCCGTATATGGGCAGACCAACTGTATGATGTCAAAACACTCACATCGAATGTACTTTCTTTCTGAAAGAGATGACTTGACTAGCAAATAATTATTACAACTTTTTTTGTTTTGTCTTCTTGCTGTCAGAAAATATATGGTCATGTTATCAAACTCTCCACTTTCATTAAATTGAAAAATGAGCATCCAAGCAAAAAAGGAAAGCTCCTTCGGAGGGCAGTGACACTCCGTGTATGGTCAAGAGAGAGATAGTGCATCCTGGGACATCCATAAAGTGGAGATCTTAATGCTGTACAAGATACGGCAGGTGTCAGTTGGCCTAGCTCGAGGGAGATTACACGGTAGTGGGAAGAATGCTAGGCTTGTGCCTCATGTGCAGTGGACGTTGAAGGGTTGTGAAAGAACTCGTTTCAACCGGTGGGGTTCATGGCGTTTGTTCTTTATGTAGGGTTTTTATGTCTCACAATCGGTGGTAGCTTGTTTGTCAGATATGGCCAGGTAAAGGACTGAATAGGGACAAGTAAAATCTCTCACCCTGGCACAAAGCCAGCCAGCAAGCTAGATGGGACAAATATTTCACAACTATGTTGTGGGACAATGGTAAATCAAGTCCCCGTTAAAGATGTTAATGTTTTTCATTGTTATAATTCTGTCTTTGTGTTTTGTGGTGGTAATTTGTCTCTTGAAGCAACTGACTATTTGCCTGTGTTTATGTCTATGATTAGGGAGGGGAACAGTATCAGCTCTAAGTTACCTGCCCAGAGGTGTTCTTTTGCATCAAATAACAGGTGATCGATCAAGAAGCATGCTCCATGCTTTGCTCATTTGATTGGCCCTCGTCCAGTGCAAATGCAAGGCAGAGACGGAGAATTAACTGGTGTTGAAGGGTGGCGGTATTCATGGGCAATATGATAAGCTTATAGGACACTTATATGTCGAGAATGCATATGTACGTAAGTGAGCTATGTTGGTGCCACAGGAGGTGATCAATATCTAATTGTGCTCCAATAGTTTGGGCAGATTTGTCTGAATTATGATTAAATTGAATATAAATTCCTGTAGCTTCTTCGAAGTGTGTTTACGGTCGTCCTGTTCTTCGATGCATTTTTTCGCCTGTCTGTCAAGCTTCTTGAACCTTGACGTGCGAAACCCTTGTATTCCTCTCCTTTCCCCCAGGAGGTGTTTGGGTACTGTGCGGACAAACTGCGCACCCTGGCGATGTGGTGCGGGGTGCTGCTGACGGCGGGGCTCCTGCGGCTCCTGTTTCACTGGCACCCTGCCTGGATGCTCTATTGCACCCACCGCAGGTGCCCGCTGCATCAGGCCACCAAGGTGCTGCTTGTGGTGAGTGACTCCGGCACCCACACATTGAAGAGCTGCCACCCCAGCCAGAAATTGTCCTAAGGTTATTTAGAAATACTCGAAAACAGCTTTCGTTTGCTATGCAGTTGGAAATATGGTTGCACAAGCGCTCGAGGCACCTTGAGTACCGATCAAAGCTGTGCATGTGCACTTTTGACTTCTGAAATGTCGCAGAAGGTTGTCCCCGTGTATAGTACAAGCCTCCTATGAACGAAACCCGTTTGTCTGGTTTGCCGCAAAGCACGGGAACAGCCAATCGCTGTCGTTTATGGAGATAAACCGGTGGATAGTGTGGTACCAATAACAATTATATCCCTGTGCGAATGGCATTTCTCAGCCAGGATGCTAACAGTGCGTCATCTTTTGCTGCTTTCATTTCATAAATGAGGTTGATAGGTTTACGCATGCCATGCCGGCATGTTGATGAAAGAAGCTTATACAGCCTGCGGGACGAGTGTCCAAACAGGATACTTCGGAACGCGTGAGGTGACACTTCACCGCCACATGAAATGAAAGTTGAACTGGAGCAGTCCGTCTTCTGTTTGGACATCCACCAGGCAAACATCACAGTTTTCCTCCTCTGCTTCTGTCAGACGTCGGTGTCAGTGCTCGTCAGACTTGACGTCACGTGTGACCTGCCAGTGGTGTGCCTGTTGCCTGCCCATCTATTCTACCATGGCTCGCGACCACCATCGCGACGGTTGCGGAGGCTTTGAGCGTTTCACTGACAGCCAACAGAGTGTGTGAGTGACCGCCCGGACCCACGTGATGAACGTGCTTTAGGCTTCCGTGAAGAACAAAAACGGACGTTAGCAGAGGGAAGCTTTTTCCCCCGGCAAAAAGCAACGGACGGGCACCACCGCACGCCTTCTGGCGGAATTGTGTGGCTTCACAGATTCTAAAGTCTCCCGTTTGGACAGCCCTTTATGGTACTCATTCTTTGTTGAGGGGCTAGAGGCAAAATGAACATACATATAGCTAAAACAAAATATTAGTTTTCCATATGAAAGTTGTTTGTGGAGATGCAGCTTCGCTAAGAGATCAAGCGTATTTATAAAAATCAAATGGAATAATTGCAATTTATTGTTCTTGAGACGCATGCCTGTCGCCATTTCTTTAAAGTCCAGGCTACACTAGGTGCTGCCCACTTCTCCTTGCTGCCTCCTTTCTTAGACCTCTCTCTCCCCAAAATTTGATACCCTCTTCCCCGAGTGGACAGTGTGCGAAACCATGCATCCTTCTTTCTTGGTTCCATCTTTCTCTCCTCGCTATTCTCGCAGTTCTTTTGTATAGCAGTAAATGTAGAGGTTCCTTCTAGAAAAGCTAGGTTGTAGGCTGCCTTTTAAGATAAATGGGATCTTGTCTTACAATCGCTTTCTTCAAACATAACCCCGTACGAGGATCCCAGCGTTCAGTGGAACTAGTAAACAGTGCCACAATCAGCCGACCTTTTCTCCTGTCACTACCTGCTGATAAGGTTCCCTTTCTTTAAGTAATGTGATGTATTGTAGAAGAGTCTAGTTTCTGACACCGGTGAATTAGTGGTCGACTGTTTGCAAACGCGTGTAGAGCAGTGTGCATGCAGAGTTCCTTCTCCAGCCGCAGCGGCTGCTTACGTTCTTTCGATTCCCCGTCATTTCCAGGATCAGTACCAACAGCTGTTTGTGGAGCCCGTCCAAACCATCCTGCCTTCAAAAGTAAAGTGAGTTTGCCTTCCTATTTGCCCCATTCCATTAAAACGGCGCTTCTCCTACGGTCTACTCTAATCACTGGCAGGATGTGAATGGCAGAGAGGAGCTTTTATCTTTCCGCCTCCTGCGCGAGCTTCCTATTACTCTCAATAATGCTTCGGTGTCCCGTTGGAGCACGCCGGAAGGCACGAAGTGCGCGCCGGACTCTGGGCATTTGAACGACACATTCTACCCTTCTCATTCTGTCGGTGACTGCAATGTGTCTGTGGCAGTGTCGTGCTCTAACAACTTGCCGAGCCACGGGCATTGGAACAAATGCAGGAACCGTTGTGCGTCGTGCGTTTATTAGGCCTGTTTAGCGACGGGTGTCCTTGCCCATTTCTCGCTGCTTTTGCAGTGTTCCCCTCATGGTCTCTGTAACGGGGCAGGAGGATTTTTCTAACGACGGGCCGAATGAAATGAAGGAGCTGGTAACCCTGAAGCCAGGCGTAAGCTGAATTTCCTCCTTCCTTGTTCTCTCGCACTTTTGAGTTTGGCTTGTGCGGTCGATACCATAGGATAAAGCAAAGATGTTAGCATCTGCTGATTTGAGCGTCTGTTCTAGGGAAATAAAAGACAAACAACTAAAGCGAGGCATATCTTCCGAGACTGTAATCTGTAGTTACGAAACAAACAGCATAAAAGTAAGATATTTGTAGGCATCTCTTATTTCTACTCTTTTGTTTCACGTAATGTCCATTGCATGGCGCCCAGGACGCTTGTCTTGGTCGAGGAAAGTTTACACCTTTAATTGGAATCGGCACGAAAGTTTTACTGTTTGTGGAGATCTGCGTGCCCAGAATATACACGGGCAGAAGACTCAAAGAGCGGTCAGGTGTTGAGTAAGAGTAGTCTTGCACTGAACTGATAAAGGTATAAAGGTGTGGCCCTCACCTGCTGGAAAGTGTTAACTAAGCCGGGTGCAGACAAACAAGATGCCCAGCCTGTCAGTTATCGAGTTCCTCTTCGCGCTTCCCTCGCAGCATTTGGCGCGTAACCCAAACGGTATCCGTTTGGGCAGCAGGACGTTACGTTCGCGTCCGCAGCAAGTGCCCCACAGCCCCTTCCCGCTCTGTTTTTTTCAGGGAGCCTTCAAAACGACGGAGTATTTAGAGTTCTTCGAGAACAAGAAGGTCCGCTACCTCTGGGACCAGGACCTCAAAGTGTTTACCAGGTTGAGGGGTTTCGATAAAAATGTGCCGTGTTCTTATTTCCACCAGCACAAAGGAATTTCCCTACAGGAGCAACTGGTTAGGTAGCGTACAGCCATTTTTGTTGCAACACTGCTCTCTCTCTCTTCTTGTCTGGCTGGACTGGCCGGGCAAATGTTTTCTGCTTCCTTTCTATCTCTTTCTCTCTATTCTGTCTTTCTGCCTTTTCGTTTTCACTTTTTTTCTTCGTTTGTGGTGTTGTCGGCTAGAGGCCAACCCACGTCGTGAATGCTTCTTAACCTGTTTCTTGTTGGACGCCTCCTAAAACCTGTCGATACCTTATTTCACCATACCATGGACCGCAAAGGATAAAACGAGTCACCGAAGCTAATCCCATGTCGTTTCAGGGTCACGTGACTTTAGGAAGGGGTGCAGCGATGCACAGTGTGCACAGTCTCGTGATACGTTCAGGGCGCTGGATAGATTGGAATGACTTGCAACGTCGACTACGGTCTGTCGTAAAACGAAATGGTGCATAGCGTGTTAAGATTTTCCCCAAGAGTAAAGAAATGATGTGACAGATTCACAGACGGTACATCCGTAGCGATACAATGATACACGAGGAAGAGTTGTGTGTGGAGGCATACTGCGTAAGAGAGTGAAATGTTTCTGTACAGACATTTTAACCTAGCTCAGGAGAGCTGGTTTGGGTTTATGGGCATGCGAGTATCAGTGGGACCATTTGAGGGACGGATTGGTGGTAGCCACTGCATTGCCTTGCAGCGGACCCTTTGAGGCACCTGAGAGCCCTCATACGGTTCAAATCGATGCAGAGTCTGAGCTCCACTAATGAACTCAAATTGATCAACATAGCTTTTTCTATCAGGAATATTTTTAGTACGAAGCATGGGTTCAACAGCATCCCTTCTATTTTGTACATACTGTGGCAGGTTGAGAGTTGTTCATAACAAACACTTGGTTCATAGTGATCGTATTAGTTAGACACCATAGTCCTGGCTTCTGACTTTTATGCCTTTTGAGTTTTACACTCCATAAACCAAAATTTTTCAAAATTAGAAATAAAAAAATAAAAATAAAAAAGCTTACATTTTTATTTAGTACTGAATGCAATCAACTGCAGGTTGCAAAAACTGCACATCGCGTTACTAGGTGACAGGGCTAGCAAAGGTTTGCTTTTGAATACTATATATACGGTCCTCCGTTTTCAGGTCACTTTTTTTTCTCGTCCATAGCTTTTGAAAGGAGAGATTTTTTTTTCCTTTCTATTTTCACGTTACTTTATTCGATGGATAGATGGATTCTAACAGCTGTACCCTTATACTCGGACTGTAGCTTGCGCCACCTAGACTAGAAATTAAGATTCAAAAGTATGATTTCCTTCATTCGCCAATTTGCAATTTCGTAACTATCACCAGGCGGTGTGGGATATCACCAGGATGACCAAAAATTATTCTTTTGTTTTCAAATTTTTTTCAGACCATGACTCTAAATGGAGAAGCACATAAAAGAAAATCAAGGTTAAGCCGGATGGTCCCAACAGGAAAATGGGCAAACCCATTGAAGACTCTGAGAGCTTTGAACCCCTAAACTAGGGGACACAAAAGATAAAAAGAGCAGTTATTAACGACATATAAAGGACAATGGGGACACAACCATCAGAACAAAATAAGACATAGCGGATGAATAATTGTTGACAAAAACAAAACATGAAAACGAAGGACCATAAATATATGCTACTGTGTGGAATTTAAGTTCATTCAACAGGTGTCATTAACTGTTTGCACGCTCTAGTACACTATTTTACCTGATTCTTTGTGCATGTTTTATTCACAACAGGCATTTTTTTTGTACATCGTCGATAAGGAAATATAACCTACATGATTATAAATTTTGCAGGTAACCACTTTTGGGGGATACAGCTCATGCATCAGTATGTTAGCATTGCATTAAAATAAATACCACAGCTGAGAGTGAGTGCAAATGAACAGTTCATATAGGTTTTTGCGGTTTTCTAAAAAATGAATTGCATGGGTGAAGTGTGTGACTCTCTCGGTATTGTTTCACTGTTAATAATACCATGGAATGATTCTTCGGTTTAGTCAAATATGCTGTGAACAAGTAAAGAAATGAGAAAGGTTGCATTTTTGCAGATTCTTTATTGAAATGTGGAAAGTGGCATAGCTTAGCATAAAAGAAATATGCTGAAGCTAGTTTGATCATTAGATGATCCAATTCAATTGGCGATCCAGGCTCTAATATTGTCTTTCCTAGGGTTCTGTGCTCAAGGATGCAATGCCTTCTTTATTTCCTTAAGGCGGCTGACATGGACAGTTTAATGCCTCGTTATGGCATTACACAACATGCACTGCAATTATTTAAGAAATATATGTAGAAAGCTTGCAACGTGTGCTAAATTTAAGCAACCTACAATCCGTCACCAAGCCTTAGAAGAACCATTGTACGGTTTCCAAGAGAAGGTAAATGCCAGCTGCTGTGTAGAAGTACGAAAGGGGCATATTTTCAAGTGTTTTGAATCTGCTTGTAGAACTGGGAAGGTTGTGACTGGCCCATACATTTTGACGAGAAAGAAAAAGAAAACAAAACATGATTATAATGCAATTAAATGCAAAGGTGCAAGCGAGCTGGACAAGACTGACGAAAATAATCCCTGGAGAGGGGACAAGAGGGACAAAGGACAAACACAAATCTCCAAACACAGCTAGGTGACTGGTGCGCGACCGAAAAAATCCGCCTGGTCCGGGTATCGAACCCGGGACCTCTCCATTACAGGTGGAGCGCTCCACCAACTGAGCTAACCAGGGGTTAGACGTCAGTAGAGCAAACGGGTTTTATCAGCTGCCACCTGTCTAACACCGACAGTGGTGAAGCTTGTAATTTAAGGTTATAATTATAATGCAATCAAATGCAAACGTGCAAGCGAGCTGGACAAGAATGACGAAAATAATCCCTGGAGAGGGGGACAAGAGGGACAAAGGACAAACACAAATCTCCAAACACAGCTAGGTGACTGGTGCGCGGCCGAAAAAATCCGCCTGGTCCGGGTATCGAACCAGGGACCTCTCCATTACAGGTGGAGCGCTCCACCAACTGAGCTAACCAGGGGTTAGACGTCAGTAGAGCAAACGGGTTTTATCAGCTGCCACCAGTCTAACACCAACAATGGTGAAGCTTGCAATTTAAGGTTATAATTATAATGCAATTAAATGCAAAGGGGCAAGCGAGCTTGACAAGAATGACGAAACTAATCCCTGGAGAGGGGGACAAGAGGGACAAAGGACAAACACAAATCTCCAAACACAGCTAGGTGACTGGTGCGCGACCGAATAAATTCGCCTGGTCCGGGTATCGAAACCGGGACCCCTCCATTACAGGTGGAGCGCTCCACCAACTGAGCTAACCAGGGGTTAGACGTCAGTAGAGCAAACGGGTTAGACTGGTGTTAGACTGGTGGCAGCTGATACAACCCGTTTGCTCTACTGACGTCTAACCCCTGGTTAGCTCAGTTGGTGGAGCGCGCCACCTGTAATGGAGAGGTCCCGGGTTCGATACCCGGACCAGGCGGATTTTGTCGGTCGCGCACCAGTCAGCTAGCTGTGTTTGGAGATTTGTGTTTGTCCTTTGTCCCTCTTGTCACCTTCTCCAAGGCTTATTTTCGTAAAAACATGGGTTGGCTTTCTTTAAACTCTGCACTTGAATCTTTAATTTTAAACATGATTTTATGTGCATGTACATAAACCTGTTGCCATTGTTTGTTGCTTCCTCTTTTCCTTTCCTTCAAACCTTTCAGATTTTTTGTTTCATGATTTTGCAAAGTTTTCTTTGTGTGTGTGTACGTGTGTTTGAGCTCATATGATTGAAACAATGCTCCTTCACTTTTTCAGACGAGTTCTTTTCGGGGATAATGTAATTAGTGTCCAAATACAGTCAGTCTTTCGTATCCTCTTTGACGAGGTTAGTCTTGGATTGATGTCACTTCTCTTTGGATAAGCACTGTGATTCATATCGTGAGCAGTAGGCTTTTGGACGAGCGTAATTATCCAAAAATGGTAGCAGCCTTAAAGATAATGTGCACTTTTGATTAGTGAAGCATTGGCTGCTGGTAATGTATTAACCATATGTCTCCATAAACCTTTTTTTGTATGTTAATAACAGCCTAACTGTTTCACTTCTCTTTGTTTGCCTTTACCAAATGGAAGCTGAAAGAAATGCAGACTCCAGTGAAAGAGTTTAGCTTGGTTTTACAAACTTTGTTTTTACGACTAGCTGGAGACTTCATAATAAAGCACACCTATGATAGATGTGTGTCATTCATTGCTCTCGTACAATATTTTAATATTTTTATTGTTAAAGCACCTGCACATTTAACTAATCCCAAAACTGTGCTTGAATGTAAAGCACGCGTCTGTTACAATCTCTCCCTGACTTAAGCTGTCTCATTTATGTGAGCTTTTACTTTTACAAAAGCCATTAGCTGCTCTTAACCCACATTTTCCGGTATATAACATGTACCTCATGTGTCCGTTATTTGCTTATGTGCACCAGGGTTCCTCTCGGTGATTATTGGACAACAAAGTCCTGCATTTTGAGCACAAGACATGTCTACAGGAGGGCTTTCAAATGGTCTTTGTAATATTTTTATGCTGTTTGTGCAGGCCTTCCTCGTGTATTAAAGTAGGCCTCCAAACAAACTCCTGCACCTTTTATACCGACACACACACACACACACACACACACACACACACACACACACACACACACACACACACACACACACACACACACACACACACACACACACACACACACACACACACACACACACACACACACACACACACACACACACACACACACACACACACACACACACACACACACACACACACACACACACACACACACACACACACACACACACACACACACACACACACACACACACACACATACATATATATATATATGGTATTTCACACAACTTGAGCCAAGGTTTAAAAATATTTTGGTGCATTTTAAGAAGACAAAACGAAACGAATAAGTTTGTTCATTGTTTGGAGCAAGCCAGGCTATTTTTTGTATTTTGCCCAATTAACTAATTAATTAAGATTCCCTAATTAACTTCTCAAATATTCAATTTAGAGAAAGAGTTCCAATGACAAAGTTGTAGGGCGTCCCCAGAAACATCATATTCTGTTGTTTTATCAAGAAACCATAACACGATCCTTTTTTATGGGCTTCTAAAAAAGTTCGCGAATAATGAAAGAAACAGTGTGACTTTGCACATATGCACCCTGTACTGCAGTGCTCTCGGCTGTGGCTTGAATAAACTAGGCCTGCCTGCTAATTGAGCACTGTTAACTGGGGGCTGGTGACAAATTCGTGTTCTTCATAATTTGGGCACCTTTTTGAAGCCCGGAAAAACGAACCATGTTAGAGCTTTCTTGATAAAAACCACTGAATTGGATGTTTCTGAGGACGCTTTACCACCTTGTCTTTGGAACTTTTGCTCTAAATTGAACATTTCAAAAGTTTAAAAATTTTAATTAATTAGTTAATTGGGAAAATACAAGAATAGCCTGACTTGCTCCAAACAATGAACAAATTTGTTCGTTTGGTTTCGTCTTCCTAAAATGCACCAAAATATTTTTAAACCATGCTTCAAGTTAACTGGAATCCCCTGTATATATACATACTCTATTTTGTATCTTTCTTTTTTTCTAAAGACAGGAGCAGTTATTTAGTGAAGTGCACCATTCATCCATGTAATCATAGCAAGTAAAAGATTGCTGAAAAATGAAGCAGGCAAGATTTTGAACAAATAGTGAGGCACTTGAACTGTCAACACCAGTTTAAGGAAGGCTGTTCCAATTGTTTATGCACCTTACAAAAATGAAAATTTAAAAGTGTTCAGTGAGTATGTGTAAGGATTAGTAGGTATGTGCTTGGGGTGCTCATTATACGCCGGAAAACGTAATATCGCTGTGCAAAGCCTAGCATAAACCTGTGCAAGTAAGTGTCGAGGAGCAACCTGTGACCCCCTGTTCCTTGTTTTTCAGGTGCTTGAGCCATTTTATGTGTTTCAAGTGTTCAGCGTGGCAATCTGGCTCAGTGATAACTACTATTACTATGCCTCGTGCATTATTGTGATGTCGGCATTGTCACTAGTCAGTGGAGTCTACCAGATCAGATTGGTGAGTTGATGCTAGGGAGCAATTCCTTGAAAGTAAAACGACCAGAATCAAGAACTCAAAAGTTGGAGTGACAGGCGTAATCTTGCAAAGGATGGCAAGAATATTAAATAGAAGCAGGAAAAGTAATGCCTTAATTTTTGTGTTGGCATTAGCAAACACAAATCGTACTGTAAGGCTCCTGCTTGTTTTGGCTTACTGGAGGCAAAATGTTTTCAAATTAAAGGTCTTTTTTACGTAGCCGTTTATTTTGAGCTGCGTATATGTAATTGAATTCCCGTACATATTTATGGTTTGTATTTTTCACGTATGTTTTTCTTGGGAAACCAACTGGCCTGGTGTAAAAAATCTAGCTCAGCACTCTTTCTTAGTATACTTTTTCTAGACCACTCAATATGTTTTGTAGGTCTCTCTGATGTTTGGTTCTACACTGGCATTGTAATAATAATAGCTTTTTTTAGGTTGTTTCTTTCTGGTGCCCTCTATTTTACAGAACCAGAAAGCTTTGAGCAGTACAGTCTGTGCTACAGATGTTGTCATGGTGAATCGTAGCAAAGGTGGTAAGTGACTTCAGTGCACCTTTTGTTCCTTCTCTTAACAAAGCAACAAAAATGCACTGTTTAAAAAAAAAATATTTTTTATTAGTGCTTATTTTGAACAGTTGTACATGCAGTTATTTTATATGAGTGTAATATCGTAAAATACCGAGCAGACGCTCACCCAAGAGTTAGAGATAATCACAAAATAATCGGTGCTCGTCAGGTCTGAGAGCGTAGAAGCGGAAGAGGCACGTGGTACAATAGTAGGCACTCGCTCGGCTCGTATGTGATCCGATGCCATAGGATAACTCTAGGTGTCTGGAGGAATCGCTAATTTTTAAAGCGGCTGCACCACCACTGTTGGGTTGGCACTGGTGCTCTCCCATCAAGTTTCACTGCTTCGTCCTGGCTCATGCACTTTGCATCAGCATGTTTGGAGATGCGGCTGATGTGGGAAAGCATCTCTGTTAGCTTGGTGTGCTTAGAAGTTTGCAGGAGTGGGCGCTTGATATATCCTTTGCTTATTATATACTGTAAACGACTTAATTTTTTCGGGCTCAAATTTTCGCGAATCGGGCCAAAGCTGGAAATTTGAAATTATTCGCGCGTTCTAATTTTCGCGAATGGAGTGTAGCTTCCGTAGCGTTCACATATTGCCCGAATCGTTCGAGGAACGTATTTTTCGCGTTTGTAGGTGATTCGCGTAATTCGCGAAAATTAGGTTCTCGCGAAAATTTAGTCGTTTACAGTATCAGATGCTTTAAAAGTAGTGTGTGTGTGTGGGGGGGGGGGCTTATTGTGACATGCGTGCAGGTTCAGTATCTTGCGGTAAGTCACTGCACCGACACGAGCCTGTCAAAATATCAGGTCCTCTACAATGTCATGTTGAAGTTTTGAATTGCGTCGGCCTAATCCTTGACAGATTTATGCATAGTTAGGAACTTTTTGTCTTGCTCTTCTCTTTTGTTATATTTGTAGTTATTTTTAAAGAGGATGCCCAGACAATCTCTAGAAGCACAAAACATAGTGCTCTGGGCACGGGAAAGGGAGCAAAGTCTATTGTGTTGTCAAACGATACTGGTTTTCACTTTGATCCGATTGTAGTCTGCGAGTTGTTTTCGTCGTACCTTTCAAGTACATTCCTAAATGATACACAATCTGCAACACCCCCACCCCGCCCGTGCTACATAGTCGGGCAGCTTTTGCAATGACGGATAACACCCTCGCTCCTTTCAGCATCTGATCACTTCGTAGTAGAAAAATGCACATTGGACGTTTAAAACTGAAACATTTGTTCGGGGTCTGATAACGTACCAAAGTCTATAGTTTAAAGGCTCTTGTGAAGCTTTTGTACCAATATTAACTTATTTATTCAGTTTGTCATTAAAAAACAATGTATTTCCCAGGAAAATAGAAGTCATCCATCTTGGTGCCTATTTTAAAATCGGGTGACTCGGTAGATGTCACAAAAAATACATCTGTTTCTTTACTGTTTGCATTTCAGATCCTTTTTGAGGATGTAATGGTTGTGCACCTTTCTAGTTATTTTAAAAATATACAATAGTTCCTCGTTATAATGAAATCGCTTTTTTCGAATTATCGCGTTTATCGAAGTTCAGTGTGGTCCCGACCAAAATGCAGGCATTTAGAGCCTGATTGTTCGAGGTGTATCGGCGGCCGACCACACTTTTTACGAAGGCCGAGCTGCCGAAAGCATGCAAGCCTACATGGAGGCGCACGGAGGCCCTTGCGTTCCCTCCCCTCGTCCACCGAGGCAAACTGCAAATGGCAAACAAGAAAATGGAACAAACCGAATGACGAAGGGCAGGCCAGAGCATGCAGAGTGTTGCGGAGCGCTGCATCCGATGTTGATGCGCCGACGCGGCCAGGGAGCAGCGGGAGCAGCGTCTATGTTCTGACGCTACTCACGGCGCACACGGCCGACGCTACCCAGCTCCTGTCGGAATCGGGTGAAGGCAGTGATGGAGCCCGTGGGGCCCGGAGGAGATTATTCCTTCGAGAATCCCCGACGCGCTTGCGGGCGTAGTGGGTAGACCTCAATGTCTAGATGCCTACCCACTATTTTTTTCAATCAGCCAATAAAAGCTCGGCGTTCTGACATCATCGCAACCCCTGTGGAAGAAGCAGACGAATTTGCACTCCACAGAAATTGCATTTAAGCAAGAGGGATATGCTTTTTCTTTCTTTATTGGACAAAAAAATTGTACTAGTTCCTTTCTTGTATGAGGCACATACCATATTGATTTACACTTGATTTGCAGCACCCTTGCCATTAATAGTACTAGGTAGTCCTTGCTTGCATTTTTTTCTTGTGTATGTTTGTTTGTGCCAGTATCAGGGCTACGGCCATATCTGGACACAAGAATAATAGATAACTGCACTAAAAATATACTCTAAGTGAACTTATGTTTCGGGGACCCCTTCTGGATCAGCAGAAGTGAGTGGGGGACCCAATCCACCGTGTGGGAAGAGGGTTACTAGATGATTGCAATGACAGCAAGTCAACTTTGAAGCCGCCTTGAAGCTCTGGAATGGAGAATAATCAACCCTACTTACTTGGCGCTCATGGTTTGGTCATGATTTGGACCTTTGTAAAATAATCAAGATAAAAAAAATGTTAATTGCTTTGTTTGGTTGATGGTTGATGACTTCAGGGACCCTAAGGAGTCCTTCAGGGACCCCAAGGGTCTGCGGACCCCCATATGGAAACCACCGTCCTAAAGCATACTTCCTTGTTTCATTGTAGGGTTAAATTATCATACCTTTTGTATAATCCCTTTTGCTATGGGGGGAAAGCAGAGGGAAATCGAGGCAGACATACTACGCTCAAGGGTTGTCTTTCGGGCTCGAAGAACTTGAGTGAATATGTTTTTGGTGAGTGTAATCTACTGTCTTACCTGCTTTGTTTTTGCTTTCAGTTTATGAGAACGTCCCTTCGGAGCACCTTGTTCCCGGGGACGTGATGGTGGTGCCCCGCAACGGTTGCATGATGCAGTGTGATGCAGTGCTCACAGCAGGCAACTGTATCGTCAACGAGAGCATGCTCACAGGTAAGCGCCTTTCTTCGTCGTTTCTCTAGTGTTTCTCTGGGGAATATAACTTATACATTCACTCTGGAAAAGCTGCCCGGGTGGAAAATGTCTGTGGAATGTCAGTTGAGTACTTGAAGGACCAGATGTCAAACCCACCTCTAAGAATTACAAGTATTATTTTGCTTCTCTCTTTTAATCATGATCATTTCATTGTGTTCTCTCTCTCCTTCTATCGTCTCTATGCTCGCTCTACATCTCTCGCTCGCCCTGTCTGACCGCAGAAACTGTGCCGCCTTTTTTCGAAACAGCAGAAGGGGAAATATGCTTAGGGTGCGACATCTCAGCAGCAGAACAATCCTGTCGCATCACTTGGCTTGTGTTTAGTTCCAGAGCCTTAGCCTGGATGCTGATGTTCTCGAATTCTCGGATTTGTTCTAAGCCATTCACTTGAGATGCGGCCATGCGAGGGAACTTTTCCCACCATTGGTTGGCACTTCCCTCCTTAGGAGAGAGCGTCCCCGTGGTGAAGACCCCGCTCCCCAACACCGGTGTCAGCCAGCCGTCGCTGGACGTGCCGTTCCACCCAAAGGAGCACGCACGGCACACGCTTTTCTGCGGCACCCGGATCATCCAGACACGCTACTACGGGACCGAGAGCGTCGAGGCACTGGTCGTCCGCACGGGTAAGCTGCCTTCTTTCTATTTTGCCTAGAGCTTAAGGCTGACTCAAGCACTTGTGTTTGTGTGTGTTCAAGTGCGTCGCCTATCCCTGCGACTGCCTACGTTGAGAGAACACTGGCCCACTGGCGTCGTTTATTGGGTAGCCCCAAAACTCCTCCCTTCTCTGTTGAACTAGACTGAATGCTTTGCAGTATTTGTGAGATGATATCTACTCACTGTCTATGAAAAACACATTTGCTTACAACATTGTCAGAATTATTTTGAGAACCACGGTAAAAACATTATGCGTAAAAAATGCTAAATAGAATAGTGAAACGAAGGCGGGAAGATCTCCAGGAGTGCCATATCGACTGTGCCAGCGTGTTCTCTTGTTGTACGTGGTCACAAGAAAATGTGACATTTAAGCACATTCAGGCGCAATAGTGTGATCTAGACTTTAGGTGTGGACCATTATTCTCTCCTTGAAGCTTAGCTGGGTTTGAACTAGGGCTTAAAAGCTCGTTTTACAAACTCTAGCGTCAGCAAAGCAAAATTTTTTCCCAGTCTCCTCAGCTGTGAGGGTAGGGAAGGGAGAAACTGACAGGAGAGCACACGGCCCTCTGTGTTTTTTGGGGCAGGGATCAAGCGCTTCCGATAGGGTGAGGAGCAGGACTTGAGTGAAAGTTAAAAGCGTTAAGTACCGTATTTACTCGCATCATGAACGGCACCCCCAAAACAGGCATTAATATTTTGACTTTTTTTTATTTTTCTCGCGTAATGAACGCACTTTAAATTTTAGGCTCTGCTAGTCTTGAAGCCAGTTTTAATTTGCCGCCAAGCAGCCAGGCCGAGTCAAGCCATGCCAAGGCGCTCTCGTAATGGCTGCAATTGCGTGGTTGCAGAAGTGATCAACCGTGAAACCGAGCAGCGCTCACGACTAGTGAAGCTGGGGTCGAGGAATTGCCCAGCCCCGGACGTGCTTCGTCCATCGGATGCAGTGATGTCAACAAACACGCCGTCGTCTGTGATCCGCTTTCGGACAGTGATATTATGAAAATGGGTTAGGCCTAAGAATTGTCGCATCGCTCTCCGTGCTGAGTGAGCTTCGTAGAGCGCTTTTGCTTCACCATAAGGCATGCCAAAAGCGCCCTAAAAAGGTTTGCAATATATAAAGCGTGGTTACTGTGGCGTGCCCCAGACCAGCCATGTGTGCGCCTCTGTCAGTGGAGACGTGCCACAGTGCCCTGCCATGTCATATTGGCACCTAAAATAACATTTGCACGAAGTGTAAATGAAACAATTTTTCAATTTTTCGGAAACAAAAGTGTGTTCATTGTGTGAGTAAATATGGTATATGTTTGCCTTTCACGTGCTAAGCACATTTGAAATGGCCAACTATTTATGATATTGTGGTTGCATTTGTGATCTGTCCAACTCTAATGTTGCGTTTCTGTATATGCTTCAGGTTTAGCTGTTAAAAGGCAAGTCTGAAAGTGAACGTACTTGAACGTTGAGTGAGCACTTGAAGGGCCCCTGAAAAGAAACAAAATATCTTTTTTTTAAATGGTCTGCTTGGGACACGTGTGTCAAAAAATAAATTTTACGCGAGAAAAGTATTTTTAGAGCAATATTGACAGCGAGAGATTTATTTGAAATTCTGCGCGCAACGTCCATGACGTCACGGGTCATTCCGAAATGACCATCTCGGTCGTTCACTCTTTCCACCTCAACGTGAAGGCGAAGCCGATCCGCCTCTCCTCCACGCGCCAGAAATGCCAAGAGAGAAAACAAGTGTAAAGGAGGTGACTACCGACGAAATCGTTTCTTGCTCCGTCAGTATTGCTCTAAAAATTTTTTTTCGAGTACAATTAATTTGTTGTTATGTGTGTCCCACCCGGACTGTTAGAAAACATTTTTTTTTATTTCACGGTTCCTTAAAAATATATATGCATCTACAATAAAAGTTAAACTTAGTGAAAGAGTGCAGTTAGAGTGTGACATTGTTAGCACAAACAAATGACCACGAATTTCTGACGTCTTGTGTCTTAAAACTACTAATATGGCGGAAAGTGCTCATTTAGCCTCCATCTACGCGCTAGTATCCGATGATCGTCAACAACCCATTTGATTAAAATCTAAGAATTTATCAATATCATGTTTGTGTTGACTGTGCTATGCAGTTTACCTATGCATAGACATTGTTTGGGAAATTTGAGCACTCAGGCATACAGAAACTCTCGGTTCATGAGTTGGTTCACACGTTTCAGCATGCATGCAGGCTGGACGCAGGTAACCAGACATTGAACATTTGTGCTGACTGCATCACTCTGCATGCGAGCTGTGTCTCTGAGCTTTCTTTTCGCGTTTCTCAACTGAACCAGGATTCCTGACGGCCAAGGGAGAGCTAGTGCGCTCCATCATGTTCCCCAAGCCCGTGGATTTCAAGTTTAACCGTCACATCAGAAACATCCTTCTGTTTCTGGCCTCTCTGGCAAGCATCGGGGTCATCTACACGGTTGTCCTCAAGGTAGGATCCGAGTTCTGACCTTCAATTTTGCCGACGGGTGTCAATTACAAATTATTTGGCAGTTTCTCCAATGGACATACATTTTAAAAGAGTGTGTGCATAATATCCATCACACCAATCAACTCCAATAATATTGCCGATGTTGTCCGATGGTAGTTGTGTGCGAAAAGAGCGTTTCTAGTTCAAAACGAATACTAGTGGTTTCGGCCAAATATTTTATTCAAATATTGAATAGTTTCTTTACTTGGGATAGCAGGTAAATGACACATTTGACAAAATTGAATCTATAGAGCTGTCCAGCTGTGCATAATCGAGAGGGATGTATATATGCAAATATCTTCTTTTAAATCTCAAACTTGAAAAAGGAAAAAGAAGACATACATGAATGATGAGTGCAGGTTGTCAGCAAATCTCTGCCTAACATACTATTCTCTCGTGTAATAGTCAGTTTGATTTTGGAAGTTTTAGTGCGGTGTAGATATCAACATTCACAAAGTGTGTGTTTCCTTTTAAATACACCAGGTGCGTGCGCGCCATCCCGCTTTGAAAGTGTGCTTTCCTTTTAACCACGCAACTGCAGTATTTGTACTTTTCACAGC
Source organism: Ixodes ricinus (assembly GCA_037355805.1). Taxonomy (NCBI): domain Eukaryota; kingdom Metazoa; phylum Arthropoda; class Arachnida; order Ixodida; family Ixodidae; genus Ixodes; species Ixodes ricinus. The sequence continues at coordinate 70,569 of JAZHYW010002203.1, forward strand.
ATCTGTCGCGGCGGGCTAGCTCCCTTGAGAGTGCTTCTTATCGAATATCGGAGCACAGCGGAGAAGCAACACCTGCGGCGTTCACTTCCGTGGGTGTTGCTTCTCTGCAGTGCACCCGCGCTCGGTAAGAAGCGTGTGCAGCGGGGGCTAACCCACCGTGATCAACCCTTAGGAAAATTTGAATATCGCAGTTCATCTCGAACGAATATCGAATAGTGTATTAATCGAAACTACAATTCGAATATTTGCACAATCCTATTAGAGGGCCCATACAATTTTAAAGTAAACTGTGGGGATAACTATACTCTAATCATTTTCGTGCTGTTTATAACCTAGCAAAGGACGAGCATCAGATGGCATTCTCGTACCAAAAATTCCACTTGCGCCGTAACGGCAAGTGAGACATTTTACGTGCCCAGAACCCGGTGGCACAACTGAAGGACCTCTCTGCCAATCTCATCCTTTCGGTGACTGTAGCAGTACTCTAGTCACCGACAGAGTGAGAACGATGAAGCGCGTCTTTCGAACGCCCAGCCTCAAGCGTGCGCTCGATGCCTTCTATTGTGCTTTTGCTGCCTTCCGCCATGCTTTCGCAACACGTGCGCGCTCGAGGTGCACAAGGCGCTGAAGCGTTATTAAAGATGGAAAGCTCGTGCCGGAAGTAGGACAGGTGAAACTCCTCCCTGCCGTTTTCCACCTCGCGAGTGACTATCGGTGACGAGACGTTTTACGGTTGACATCTGCAACGTCGCGGCCAGGATTATCAATTGCCAGCGACAATTTCAACGGCGTGCGTAAAAAGCACACAGGAGACTTGAAGTCGACGCTTCTTCCTAGCAACATTGTCAAAGTTTGCGGTTTCACAATCCTTTAATTTCCGTTGATAAAACTAGAATTCGTCACGCTCAAGACGTCGTACGCGAGCTTCTCGACAGTTGGTGAAGTCCGACCGCAGCAACGCTTTTGGCGGCGCACGGCATCAATGGGGAGAATGCCAAGTGCGACCAACCGACTCTCTGGGTCCTCGTGCATGCAGGTGATGCGGGGAGTGGCGGCAAGCTCCATCATAGTGCGCAGCCTGGACGTGGTGACCATCGTGATCCCTCCCGCGCTTGCGGCGGCCATGACGATGGGCATCGTGTTTGCCCAGTCACGGCTGCGCAGCGCCCTGGTGTACTGCATCTCTCCCCGGTCCATCAACATCTCGGGCTGCATTAACTGCTTCTGCTTCGACAAGACAGGCACCCTGACCGAGGAGGGGCTCGACCTCTGGGGGTCGTGCCCGCCAGTGGGGGAAAGTGAGTAGGCCCCTCCTTCTGCTTTAAACCTACACCTCCTAAATAACAAGGCCGTAGTGCTGAATGAGGTTGCGTCACCGCACAAGGCCAACGCTGGACACAGATTGGGCATGACGATTGTGTCAACGTCCGGCTCAAACTTGACTCGAAGCCGAGCGCTGACACAGCACTCGTTTCCAATCTGTGTCCAGCGTTGGTCTTCGCTTGTGACGCAAAAATGTCAGCACTACGGCCATGTCTTTTAGGCTGTGTTGCTCAAACCCACACCTCCCGGATAAAATCGCTGCGGAGCCGGTGTTTTCGCGTCCTTGTTGAAGACTAATGAGCGGGGTACAGATAGTATGCGAGTGGCTTATCCCCCGTTCTTCGGATCACCTCCCAGTTTTATGTTGGGTGCTTGCTGAGCGTTTTACGGCGTTTTACGTTTTCACACGCAAGACCTGCTGCCTTGCGGCAGGTCTCGCATGGGTGTCGGCAAAGCCGGCAAAGCCGGCAGTCGCAACGATCGGGGCAACGGCTCTTCCGCCTCGGACTTTCGATGCCTCTCAGAATGGAATTCAAAGGATGAGGGCTCATCGTCCGACAAAGAACCTCTGCAAAGTTCCTCCGTTTAGGATTTTGAGACCACCGAAACGTCTTGGAAGCATATGCGACAAAATAAAACCAAATGGCGGAAAGGCGACATCTCTTCGCCTCAACATTTCCATTCAATGCTTCTCAATGCGGAGAACTTGTAAACGGCAATGCATAAACTAGGAAGCACTTGACTCAGAGTTATGCATTAGTGGGTAGCTTAAATTTACTTAAAAATGCCTGAAGTGGAAGAACTCTTTGCTTGGGACAAGAGGCAGCCGAGGAAATTTGGGAGCTCGGGGAACCCATAAAGGCACTTCGGGGGACCCCCAGGGAACTCTGGAGTACCCCTAGGGAACTTAGGGAAACTCCAAGGGAACTTTGGGGAACCCCTAGGCAACCCTGAGGAACCTGGGTACCTTGGAATCCAGTCTGAGAGCTCGTGCTTTAGCTTAGGATCTGTTTCTGGTTGCTCATTCTGAAAGCGAGTCTTCTTCATTTCTCCGTGCCAGGTTCCAGGAGCAGTTACACGAGCCATGGACTCTACCCTTAGAATCTCTCTTGCTGCGAGGCATGGCCACGTGTCACTCCATCACGGTCATCGACCGTCAGCTCTCTGGGGATCCCCTCGACCTCAAGATGTTTGAGGCAGCCAACTGGGTGAGTCGGCGGTCCCCCTCTAGAGGGCAGAGATGCAGAGCTCGTATACATAGACCCAAGGACCGGTGATCGCTGCACGCTTTCGGAACTCTTGATTCTTGTTATGCGGGTCTGTAGGAAGCAGCCTTGCATTAGCTGGCAAGACTAAGCTCGTTAGATGGAGTAGGTTTCTCTGCCATTCCAGGATCGCTAAAACTGTGTGGAGAAGTAGACAATCGAATGTTGAAATTACGGGCCACACTATACTCCGTGTCACTAGTTGTGTGCAGTGCAGTCAAAGGCAGTGCGAGGCGAAGAGGGAAAGGGCGAGCACAAGGAACGCGGGACGGTAAAGGAGGGCAATGGAGGAAAAGGGGAAAAAGGAAGAGCAGCAGGAATGTTAGAGATGAGAGGTTTCATTCCTCCTGCCCAGCCTTCCTAGTGCTAGCCCTTTCTCCCCTCGCCTGGCTTTGCCTTCTCCTGTACGGCATGCAACTAGTGACACAGAGTATAGCTACTGCATTCGAGGGCCGCATAAAAAGCAGCAGTGTTTACGTTGTGGTGCCACGAGGAACTGTCCCTGCTTAAATCCTACCTGGGGTTCTGCATGTATTAAAAAGTGTCAAAAATTTTATTTTTAAACCAAAGTTTGCGGTGCAACCACTGCCTAGGTGCTCAACCCAGGTTGCAAGAAATTTTCTTTTGGGCGACATTTGACTAAAAGTCACGGCCAACTGCTTGTGTACTAGCATACAAGCATAGCAGAACGTACAGTTGCTTTCTGTAATCTGCAAGCAGTCCCTACGTTCACATGGTAGCGCCGGAATAATTAATCTGATCGTACCTAGTTTCACGAACTTAGCGACTTGTATTGTTGCAGGTCCTAGAGGAGCCAGACATTGACGACAATGCCAAGTACGACGTGATTGCTCCGACGGTCGTTCGTCCCAAGACCTCAGAGGAGGCCTCCATAACAACGGCCTCTTCTCAAAACATTGTCCTTTCATCCGACGAATCTGAGGTGAGCTAGCAACTCTCTCATTTTTGCGTTTTGTTTGTCATTTGCCCTGACGACTATGGGATGTTTGCACAGTTATCGCAACCATAGTGCAAACACGTGCTTTCCGATTTCTACGTTGAGAATGGGTGATTCTTTCTCTCCCAGTCTTGGAAAGAAAACTAGACGATCTGTGCTGTTTAGATGCTCTAAAGATGGCGCGCAATAGCGGTAATTTTCTAGTTCTTTCTGGACCGTAGGTTTTAAGTGCTCTTTCAGTGAGCGCCGAGCTTTGAGCCCCATGTAGTTCGCCATTTGCAAACTAAGGTCGCTCCGGTACATCAAGCAATGCAAAAAGGAATAAAAGATTGTAGAGCCCTTCTACTTCATGTGAAGATGGAGGACCAGGAAGCTGTTATTTTTACGACGTCTTGGACGATGTCTAGGACAACCTCAAGGACGACATTTAGGACGACCTCGAGGACAACGCCTAGGGGACGATGTCTAGGACGACCTCAAGGACGACTTCTAGGACGACCTCAAGGACGACTTCTAGGACGGCCTCGAGGACGACGCCTAGAGGACGACGTCTAGGACGACTTCTACGACGACCTCGAGGATGACATCCAGGTCGATCTCGAAGACGACGTCTAGGACGACCTCGAGGATGACGCCTAGAGGACGACCTCGAGGACGACTTCTAGGACGACCTCGAGGACGACTTTGAGGACAACCTCGAGGACCACTTCGAGGACAACTTCGAAGACAACTTCGAGCACGACCTCAAAGATGACTTCTGGGACGACCTCGAGGACGACTTCTATTCCACCTTGAGGACGACTTCTAGGTCAACCTCGAGGACGACTTCTAGGACAACCTCGAGGACGACTTCTAAGACAACCTCTAGGACGACCTCGAGGACGACCTCAAGGACGACTTCTAGGACGACCTCGAGGTCGATGCCTAGAGATGATAACAAGGGATCAGGACCTCACTATCTAATAATGCCAAGGAAGGCTGACTCGCCCTGGTTGCCCCCTCTTTGTATTTTTATTTATTCATGCTTGCCACGACCAATGGGGAGTTTTGTGTCATCTGCGGACGCGTGATTCCCCAGATCCTAGCGCATAACAGCTTCGCTGTAACAACAGCAAATGCTCGATTTTCTAGCATGTCTGCAACCACGGAATTTCAGTGTAAGACCTTGAGTAAGCATCGAGTTTTCTCAAAAAAATCCAACTCTGTTCCTTTCGGCTGGGAATGGACTGCACCCATTCGCAGTCTAGTCTCGGTTGCGATTGGACGAGAGGGTATGAAAGGACCTGATGCTTCTTTCAGGTGACTTCCCATGAGGTGGGCATAGTGCGGGAGCTGCCGTTCTCATCGGGGCTGCAGCGCATGAGCGTGGTCACGAGGCGTCTGGGCTCGACTCACTTCGACGTGTTCTGTAAGGGTGCCCCAGAGACAATTGCATCCTCTCCAAGCCGGAGTCTGGTGAGTATTCACTGCACGAGGTTTTTGAAAGGATGCACTTGTAGCACCCTTCTTTGCCTCATAATCTTCTAGTTTGGAATGTTCCAGCACTCTTCTCACAGATTGAGCTCTAAACAAGTAAATGCGGAGCACAGTTGGGACGACTGAACCGAATTATTCGTACTGCGCTCTCGTTTGTGCGCGACAAATCGTTTTGCAAGCGGTGCCTACTGACGTGGGGAATTCGGAATTGAATGAGCACTTGGTTGACTCAGATAAGTTGGGGGAAATTTAGACAAACTAGAGCAAAACATTGCAGGAGCCTTTGAGATTTGTGGAGGGAACCTGGCGAATGATTGCGATAGCTGGCAACCATCACACATACACGTGAGGGTGGCACCGTTTGTGTTAATAAAAGAGGCACAGATGACTCGAGAGGTCGGTAGCCCCTGCTCCCTTACCCGCCTCTGTCTCTTTGTGCTTTCGGGCCGTCTGTGAGCTCGGCCTGAACGTACAAGTAGATATGCGGGTCATGCATGGTTTTTTAATGCGAAAGCATTAACTGTCACATGGAGCGAGCCGACGTCATCACTTTGAAGCGCGAAAACGGCACCTAGTTTTCCTGATCCCAAAGGTCCCATTGGCTGGCGCGCGGCAACAAGGCTACCATTGGCTGCTGCGTGCATCAGTTTCAACGACCGCCGCCAGATGGCACTGCGTGTCCGTGCCGCCAGCGCGCCGATAAAACTAACCGCTGCAACCTCATGCCACAACGGGCCCCGCGCCGGTTAAAACGGACACGTTGGTGCGCGCTCGGAGGTTTCTGCTTGTTTCGTCAACGACCAACATGCTGTCGCCTCCATCATCCACATCGTCGTCGGTGCTTCTGCTCGTCTCGCAGACGACGAACATGGCGCCGCCTCTAGCATCCACATCTTTGGCGGTGCTTCTGCCACAACTCGAAAACATTACTCGCGCCACAAAACTCCGCGGATCACCCCGCGGCGTTCCACTGGACATGCATGCTTTCGCATTCACAACTGATAAGACGTGCTTAGGTGTCTTCGTACTTTTTTCTTGTTAGTACATACAGACAATGGTGCCTTCACGTGTACACATGATGCTTGCCAGTTATCACTTCGATAGTTCCTAGAACGTGCATGTTCCTAAAAACCTGATCTTTGCTAGAGTCTAGGCACATGAAATGTCATGCTCAGTGCCACTGTGGTTGTGCCAAGAAAAGCGCAATTGCTCCTTGGTTTTTCAGAAGCCAACTCTAGAACGTAAACCCAAATATTGCCTACCGCGCTCGTGGACTGCTCCGAAGAGAACACGCAATGACTCGGATGTTTCTGCACCCTCCTTCTGGAACGCAGTGCCCCCAGACTTCGGGGCCAGGTTGACGTGGTACACGCAGCAAGGCCACCGGGTGCTGGCCCTGGCCCACCGGTCCCTGACGGCAGGTTTGGCCAAGGTGCACCGGCTGCCCCGGGAGGAGCTCGAGTGCGGTCTCGCCTTCATCGGGCTCTTGGTCATGGAGAACCGGCTCAAGCCCGAGACCACAGCCGTCATCCGCACCCTGCGGAGGGCCGACGTGCGCGCCGTCATGGTCACCGGTAGGTCGTCTGATTCCCTAGAGGGGCCAAGTGGGCGGTCAAGCAGTTGATGAAAATCAAAGCAGAGACGAATTAGGATGCTGCGACGATGGCGAACCTCTCATCCACTTGCCTTTTTCGCCAACGTTTCTACGACCAACCGCCGAGATCGCGACATCTGACGGCACGACACGCCGACTTGTGCGACTCAATTGGGTTCCATTTCCGGGCCACCTTTAACGCTTGGGTGGTATAGGACGCTAAACACACGGGTTGAAGGTTTGTTCCAGGCATCGTAGCAAAGCTGATGATGGTGATAGTGATGTGATATTGTTGCGTTTACCCTTCAATCAGGCGGTTCCAAGGCGAGCTCGTACATAGCAAAGCATGGCTGGACAGACAAGTTAAGAATGCATCACATCAACATTGCCTTGTAGCAGCCACGGTATGGGATTGCTGCGCAGACTAACTAGGAAAGGCGGTAGCCAAAATGAGTTACGCGACGTTGGCACATCGTTCGCATTGGCGGGGACTGTTAGTGCATCAAGGATGAAGACTGCCTGGTGGTAATGAGTGTGAAAAGGGTTTCCGGCACATCCTCAACTTGTGTGTCTGAATTCAGCGCGGAATCCTTGCAGTTGTGAGTCATAGGGTTGCATTCATTAAGCTTTATCTCGAACGGATGTGTCGCTTATTGTAGCAAACCGTGACACTGTGCTCTTGTCTAATCGTTCGGTGGCAGGTGCTGCTTGGAGAGTTACTCCTCGTGGTCGCCAGTCGTGGTGGCGGGCAGCCGACTGTGGTGCCTTCGTTTCCCTGCCTGTCGGTCTGGAGTTTGGTGCAGGAAAATGTTTTTTGGAAGCGTAGTGGGCAACTCCAGCGAGTTGAGGCAACCTGCGGCATTGTGAAGTATTTCTATAGACGGTGACAGGTTAAGAGTGCAGAAAAAGCTTCTCCCACAAAGCCCTCCTTCTTCCCCCTTTACAGAATGAGTGCTGGAGAGGAGGTGAGGGGGGACTTGCCTCCTCTTCAGTGTTCGTTCTGTTAAAGTGGGAAGAAGGAAGGGCTTTGTGGGAGAAGCTTGTCCTGCACTCTTAAAGGGGCACTAAAGTTTATTTTGAGATCCTCTTTTTGTGACTCAAACTCATGAAAGGAAACAAAATAATAACCATGCATGGCTTTTTCTCCTCTATTCTAAATGCGACCAAACACCGCAACATGCTCTTTCTCCGAGATGTCTAGAAAAATGGATGTGTCACTGTGTTTGGTCGCGTTTTCAGGGGCGAGAAAGTTCACGCGTGATTGCAATTTTGGGTTTCCTAGGATGGTTAGGGTGTATGGATTGCATTCGTGCCATAAAAATAAGATCTCAAATTCACTTTAGTGCCCCAATCACGTTTAGATATGTTGTGGTTGTCCCTTTTGCACTTTAAGTTCAACAAAAATCCTAATGTTACACTGGAGCAGTTTTTAAACTCTTATTCCTGGTTTTCTTACCAGGAATAAGAGTTGATGCGTGATGTTACCTTTTTAGCACCCCTCAATATTCTGAGAGATTTTTCCTTCTTTCATCTGGCGGCAAGAAGTATGACAAAAGTGTGGAGGGGGAAGGTGCTGCACTTACCTTCGGTCAACGAGTGTGATCTAAAACTGTTGTTTTCTCTATAAACCGAAAATTAGGTAAGCAAGATTTTGTGTAGGCTATTTCCTGGGAGTTTATTAGGTCCCCTTTGTGCAACGACAAGCACATATTCTGGATTCGTCTTTTCAATCCTGAACTTCACTTTTCATACTTTCCTGATCTACTATTTCGAAAATGCGGAAAAAAATTTATGCATATATGCAGTCACTGCCAGGATACTTAAACTCTGCACAAAAAAGTTAATATGAATATTCTGAAAGAAATGAACTGTCTAGTAGTAGAGTTCACTGCAAACTTAGCTGGGAATCGGCCGGACAAAGTCACCTTCTCTCGGTGACGTCTTCCGTCCTCTGCAGGGGACAACATGCTGACAGCGGTGAGTGTTGCGCGCGACTGCGAGATGATAGAGCGGGACCAGGAGGTGCTCATTCTGTCTTCGAGCACGGACTCAACCGACTCGACCCCCGTGCTCAGCTGGCAGTCTTCAGAGGCTCCCCGCTCCAAGGGCTCCTTCGACAGCCTCTTGACGCCCCCCGTGAGTCGGCGAAACCCACTGCCTTCGAAGTTATTTGCTCCGCTGGGCACAGTGGTGTTCCAGAGAGGGAATTAAGGCGGCTCGATCAGAACATACATTTTGACACAAGATGTGTTCATGGACTGGATTTCCCGCTAAAAGCTTTATGTTCTAGCGTAATAAAAATCCGTTACACGCAGGCCAGGGCAACATAAAGCATGCATAGCCGATAGCAGGCAACGCATAAGCATACGTAGCATACAAAATCATACAGAGCAGGATCGTGCGAATATTTGAATACTGTAATATCCCGACTCATCGCCCATCCCCGAGTTGTTGCCCAACCCACTTTTTTGGGCCAATATTGATTTCCAAAAAAATACTCAGTCATCACCTACCCCCACAAATATCCCAACGCGAACTCTGCGATCCGCAAGCATTCATCCCACCCGAATGACGCTGAACCTTTCAGTTGGAGGGCATCTGTCACAAAGCAAAACGAAAGGGGGAAAGGCTCTTCACTTTGTTCACGCATTGCGTCTGCGAGCGACCCCGAAGTCGTAGTGTACCCGTATGAAAAAAAAGGATGTATATAACAAAATAAATGTCTGGTTTGCTTACGAAAAATTCGTCCCAAGAAAAAAGAAATGTCTGAAGGATAACAGAAGCAGTAATTCATTCAGGGATCGCGAGGTAAGCGAAAGCCCCATATCCTGGTGTGTAACCGTGGGGTGTAAGGTCAAAGTTTGTTTCCGCCGAAGTAAGGTTACCGCGAACGCGCTCCTTCTCTCGGCACGTCGCAACCGTGGTTGTGCAATGTTTTAGACAAAGCCAACGGATAAATAAAGCTTTGCTAGAACGCCGTACACATACGTTTATAGAGTGTCCCATTTTCAGCTCCGTGTTCATGGTGCCGTCCATGCCACGCAGCAATGCTGCCTTAACCCGCGCTAATACCACGCCGTGCACAGACGCACGCATATATGCATCAAACAAAAAGTTGCAGTGGCTTAGCTCGGCTATGCCAGGATATACGTAGCGTAAGCTTAGGTTCAGCTGGTTATTCTTAGTTTTCCTGGTTGTCTAGGATTAGCTTGATTATCATGCTTACTGCTGCTTCAATGACACACACACGGTATACGCATTATGTGACTACTTCGGGATCCGATGAGTTAAGCTTCTCCGCTCTTCTTATTGCGGAGGAGGCGCCGTGCAACCGAGCGTTCGGTTGCACGTCAAAAGATCCCCAGGTGGTCCAAATTAATCCTCAGTCCTCCGCTGGGGCATGCCAGATGCCCGTCGTTGGTTTGGCACGTAAAACCCCCAAATTTGACTTTTTTGCACCAGCTGTGCGCCGTGTTGTTACGTATCAAGCAACCAAGCTGCCGCCCAGAACAACCGGACAGCGTGAGCCATGATGTCGAGCGGGTGCATACGCGCGGCGCGTCCATCGGGGACTGACCTAGGCGCCATACCAGTCCTGCCCGTTCCGTCACTGCTCCTCGCGCACGCGCAGCACGGCTCTCCAGGAGCCACGCGAAACTGCTCAACCTCGGCCAGTGTAGCTTACGCTACAAAAGTTGCGCAAGAGCTTGCGATTGAAAAGGCGTCCGACTTGGCCCGACGCCAAAGTATTTGCCAACGCGATCGCCAGCTTTCCCACTTCCCTAGCATCGCTCTTCGTCGCTTCTTTTGTCCGCCCGCTCGCTCGCTTGTTGAGCCTGGTTGGTTTTTTACAGCAGAGCTGTTAAGGGCTAGTTTCCTAAGAATCGTGTCCCCTGCAAAGAAATGTCAACACAAAACTCTGGACAGCTACCGCCATCTATGAGCGACGGCGGTAACCAGACAACCGGCTTGCCGGCCTCGCTCATAGATGGCGGCAACATTTCCAGCCCTTCCACTCTGGTTTTCAACAAAGTGGGAAGGTTGCATTTCTCTAGGCGTCGTCCTAGATGTCGTCCTTGAGGTCGTCCTAGACGTCGTTCTTGAGGTCGTCGTACACGTCGTCCTCAAGGTCGTCCTAGAAGTGGTCTTTGAGGTCGTCCTAGACTTCGTCCTTGAGGTCGTCCTAGGCGTCGTCCTTGAAGTCGTCCTAGGCGTCGTCCTCGAGATCGTCCTCGAGGTCGTCCTAGAAGTCGTCCTAGAAGTTGTCCTTGAGGTCGTCCCATCATAGTACAGCTTCGCTGGTCTTCCATCTTCACCAGAGTGGAAAGGCTGAAAGTTTCTGGTTTCTTGTGGACATTTTTTTTCTAACGAGGAGAACATAGCGGTGTTAAAAACATGCTTTCACGGAACAAGCGTTCGCACTGTATGCCGATTGGCGGTGTTCATAGCGCGTATGCAAGCAACGGACGTAGCGATAGTAAAACATTGTTTCATAAGCATTTTTTGTATAAAACAATAAAACTAATTCGAGTTTTGAGGTTAATGTATGTCTTGTGCAGCCGCGCTAAATACGTACAGAAAAATGGGCGTTTTTTTTTCTTTATTTTACCTTTTTGTGCTCACCCACCGAGACATGGCCCACCCCGCCTTTGTTTATGAATTTCAGGCGGCAGGGGGTGGGAGGAAACTCGGGATATTACGGCAGTAGTTTTGAATAATACACTATTCGATATTTGCATCGAGATGAAATGCAATACAGTCGAGCCCGGTTATATCACACTCGTGTATTTCGACTTATTGTGTATATCAAACAGTCCAAACATCACCTTGAAAATCACATGTAATAGTATAGGAGCATTGTCTTTTTGCATCGAACTCCATTCGGCAAGTTGAGTGTGTCGACAACAAGGTTGTGCAATCGCACTATCAACGCCTTATCTTTGTTTACCTTTTTCTCCTGCCGTTATTGCTTTGACCGTTTTTTTTTGCCTTTTTTTGTTGCTTGAATTTAGTGAGCTTTCTTTCTTGTGGCTTGCTTAACTTTCTTCAATGTATCAAGATATTTTTTATGCGTCTCGCTTTTTTGTTTTCCTTTCATTTCCTTTTTTTTGTGTGTTTTGTTGTTTATGCTGTGTGGACGTCCCATCCAAGCGCACACGTAAGCGCGGAGGTGTTTGCGGTCTCCGCCAACTACGCTCTACTGTATTTAGCGGCTCTTGGATGCTCTATTTGGTAAGCTCCCGTTTGTCGCGACCTTTGGTGCTAGCAGAACGCCAGGAAATTTTAACCCGAGCATAATTTAACATATTTTTGTATATCGAATATTGATATATGGAACTATTTTACGATCCCCTTTGAATTCTATATATCCGAGTTCGACGGTATTTGAATTTTTCCAAGCGTTGATCGCAGCGGACTAGCCTTGTTGAGCGCGCTTCTTACCGAGCACTGATGCAATGCGGAGAAGAAATACCCGTGGAGCTTGCTTTCGCTGGTGTTGCTTCTCCACAGTTCACTGGTGCTCAGTAAAAAGTAGAGGTGTGCGAATATTAAAATATTTTGAAGTGAATCGAATAGAATAATAAAGGTTACGAATCGAATCAAGTATTTTCGAATACGAATAGTAGTTTTGAATAGGAACATTTTTGAAAACATATTTTCTATTTGATGTGAATTAAACAAGAATGCCTAATCAAAACACAACTGGAATTTTTTTATTTCAATAAATATTTGTGAAAAGGTAAATTTTATTGCAATAAGAAAAATGTCACACACGTGACTGATAAAAAACAGATGAAATAAAAGATCAGTAAGTAAGACACCATTCAAGGCGTGAAGTTGCAGAACGTAAATGAAAGTACATAAGTGGAGGCGGGTCGACAAACCACAACGCAGTCGGAGTTCGCGTCGCGGACAAACACAACCGCCTGAACGTAAACAAAAGTACACAAGCATTGGCGGGTGGGCAAGCCACAAGGTCGGAAGATCGCGCCGCGCAGCCTCACTGACTTTGCGCAATTTCTTTCCGGGGGCAATGGTTCTGCCGATAGAGGGCGCCACAAAGTAGCAATAAATTAAGAATACATTGTTGTTGTTGTTTTTTGCGGAGGGAGCAAGTCTGACTTTTATCAGTGAAGACGGGTAGAAATAAATAACAAGAGGAATACTGGTGAACTGATGAATTGGAAAATCAAGCGGAAAATAACACGAGCCAGATATCGCCGATAGATGAGGTCAGCCTTAAATCCATATCCGAATCCGTAGCATCTTGGCGTTAGTGCGACTGGGTGGAAGAAACAAGACGACGTTTCAAGCTTGAGACGTCGTCTTGTTTCTTCCACCCAGTCTCGGGTGGTCTAAAAAAATGGTAAGCCTAGAATATTCTGCCTCGATTCTTTTCGAACTGTACATTCTGAACACCGACACGCTAGAGGGTTCTCTTACATTCTCAAACCTTCTACTTACCTAAAGAAAAGTAAAAGTACATGCAGTGCCGGGAATCGAGCCCGAGCCATCCACGTATGAACCCAGCGCGCTGCAGACTCGGCTAAGTAAGAGCGCGACATCATAAGCTGCTGCTTCTTTTTTTTTTATAAAGAATAGAATATTGTGATTGTTAATTTTCTTCCAGGGAGCAACAGTCATTCCCATAAAACCCAAACACCCCCATGTTGCCATCACCGGAAAAACGTTTGCCGTGCTTCGGGAACACTACCCGGACATTCTGCGACGGGTGAGTCGTTTTTTTTTTTTACTCGGAACTGTTTTTTTCTTTCTGTGTGCTAGCTTTTGCTCGTGCTAGCTACGCTTTGCGAGACTTTAAAAGGCTCGCTTGGAGCACGCAGCAGAGCTTTGGCCGATTCAACGTCGTTCTGAGGAGAGGAAATGTTCTTGGTCAAAGTGTACCAATTCGGTGGGGCTACCTCGTTGCATTTCGTTCTCATCAGGCCAACATAGAATTGTCCGAAGCTCTTGCTACATCCCAGTCAGCCTCCAGTCTGGCGACGTGTTCGGAGCAGGTCATTCACATTCTTGGTACACGTGCTGCAGGATGTGACTGTGGTTACTGTGCAAACTCGTGCAGAGCACTGAAGAATATAAGTAGGATACCATATTTTCAAAGTTTATTTTTCGTAAAATTTGGAGGGTGAATTTCTGAGTTTATGTTTCGTTGACAGTATGGTGTTTATTGAAGTTTATTTTTGTTCGATTCCTCTCTGATATTCAAAATTTATTTTACTGTGTTTCCAATTTAAAAAAAATTGCAGTGGGTTAGCTCGGCTATGCCAGGATATACGTAGCGTGTGCGGTCGGGCACGCCGCTCAGCCTCCTGGCGGCGCACTTTGCGAGACGTTCCTCCCTTTGCTCCGGTGTCTACGCAGCACGTTTCGCCTTCTTCTGTTCGTTCTTCCTACGCTCAACAGCCAATTGCGAGGCAACTACTTCGAGATTCGATGAGTTAAGCTTCTCCGCTCTTCTGCGCCGCTGAGCAGCAATTTCGCTCTCCTTCTCCATGGCTGTACCACACTGGCAAACGCCCCGCTATATGTATACCCCCATTGATACCTCTGCGCATGTGCACAAAATGAGAGGTGCTATCAAGCGGCTCCGGTGCAGCGTCAGACTTGGCTACTGCGCAACGGAGGTGCACAGCTGGGCACGCGCCGGCACCAGTGCGTCTGCCATGGCTATGACGTCACTCCTCTGGAACGCGCAGACCGGCGAGGCGCGCGCGGCGGCGGTGGAGCGCGCGGCGGCGGCGGCGGCTCCGTCGCGCCAGCTGTGCGACGTGTGACGTCACTGCTCCTCGCGCATGTGCAGCACGGCTCTCGAGGAGCCACGCGAAACTGCTCAACCTCGGCCGGTGTAGCTCACGCTACAAAACTCAAAAGCAAAATAAAGGTTGGGAACCGTGACCCGTTGTACTGAAGGAACCTTGACAAGCTGAAAAGCTAACCCCTTTTGTTAGTAGTTCGAGATTTCGAAGGAAGCTGTAGTGGCATCTCTTCAGGACCACTGACCTGGTGCTCTTCTAGAGTTTATTTGTAAAAAAGGTCTTTTATTTTGTCGTTGTGACCTTAAAAGTTCGAGTTATTTTAGATAAATCCAAATTGACGGAAAATTTGTCTGCGAGTGTCGTTCGAATTTTTTCAGGTTTATCCGAAAGCACGGAACCCTTGCATCATGAGAAGACCTTCCCCTGATACAATGTTAGTCTTAAAATGAGCACATTCAGTTGTAATTACCTTTACCAGAAAAGGGACTAAATGCAGAGGAAGGTATATATAGGGTTGTTCGTTTTCGGGTTTTATATTTTTTCGAATTCGGGGGGTAAAAATCGGGTGCTATTTTTCAAGCTGATAATCGGGGAGAAATCGGGGTTTTTGTGGAAACATTCCGAAATTCGGGTTTTTTCGGGTTAAATTTACAAATGTAGTAAATATTACATTCGTTTTTTTTTAGGAGGGTATTACGAGCCTTTTCTACGCCAACGCGTTAAAATTAGGGATCTGTTTCGATCTGGTAATCGGAGGGACATCAGGGTTTTCTAGCAAAGACTCCAGACTGATAGTGCATTTCACAAGCTGCGTGCAGCAGGGCCGAAACTATGTGGCGTGCCGAAGCTGCCTTCATGTTCGTGGGACATGAAGGCACCATAGCTGAGGCGGTTCCACATGCACAGCGGGGGGACGGAAATGTCTCTTCGAGGCCCCAACGCCTATTGTTGGTTTTCTTCAGGCGACCTCTGTAGAATGTCACTGTGAGTTAGGCATGCTAGTTGGGCGGTTGGTTGAGAGCCGTGCAACGACCACAGTGCTTGCACACAACTTGCGAAATGAACCTTAGGTCACTGTTGTCCCGAGGTAGGCAGCTAGCGTATGTGCACCGCAAACTCCTCCGTAAAAATAAATAGGTTGGTTATGTGGTTTTGTAATTCGGGGAGAAATCGGGTTTAACCCGATTCTCCTGAAACATGTTCGGGGTGTAAAAATCGGGTAAAATCGGGTTTTACCCGAAAACGAACAACCCTAGGTATATATGACAACACATTTTTCTGACTTTCTTCCTCCTCTTCTCGGCTGAATTCTTCCTAACTCGGCCTGGCCCATAATTACGCTGCACGTTTAAGTCAAGAGTTATGTTTGTCCCTGCATTTAATCTCTTCCTCTTCGAGTTGATCCTGCTGGTACACAGTTTCACACAGTCATTTCCGAAAATTGGGGTGTTTAGTATCCACGAGAGAAAAGTAACATTTTAATTATTTCTTGAGTATCTTGAGTAAAATAGCGCAATACAGAAAGGAAGGAAGGACGAAGTAGACAGGAACGGCGCTAATTTCCTTTTTATATACATTTCTGATTTTGTCCTAAGCCGGGAGACTGAACAGAGTGCTTGTGGGTCCTACTCCAGGTGGCGGTGTGTGGCATGGTTTTTGCCCGCATGGCACCAGACCAAAAGCAGCAGCTCATCGAGCTTCTTCAGGAGATGGGGTGCGTGTTCAGAATGCCTCACCGCCGCTCTCATTGTTCTTAGCTTCGGTCGGGAAACTGTGAATCAAACATTTTTCCAGATTGTTTGGTTGCTTTCATTGAACAGATTGTTTGGTCTCTCCCATTGCATGCCCTGTTTCGACAAGGGGTTGTCAGCAGCCAACAGCACAGTGCTGTCATGGTTAGCACACCGTCTTACACTTTATTTGATGTGACTTTCTTGTGTCAAGGAACAAAGCTATGTAGTCTACTGGTGTTTTGTAACCATCGTAGGAAATATTTATAAAGATGCCACCAGATGATGCGCCGGTTTCCCATGCAATCACAGCACTCTTTTGTCACACGGCAACTCTTTTATGTCTCTTAGAAGTGTGTGAAAGAAGATCTGTTTTACTAAATAAAACTTGAGTGTGTGTAAATACTGTATATTGTGTGTATGGGCCGCACTCCTGTAAGAGGGGAACATGGGGGGAAGACTCCCATGTTAAAAAAAGCATAAAAAGAAAGATTTTAAAATTATTTGTGTATTAGTTGCACCCCCTCGTCCTAAGGCGCGCCGACCGTTTCCGCAGAGTGGCACGTGCCCTGTGTCTCCACCATCTTTACCTTGCCATGTATGCACCTTTGTTCGCACTTTTTGCAGTGTTTCAAAAAGATTGTCCCGTCAAATTTTGTATTCGAGCAAACAATTGAATATCATTCTTATTGCTTCAGGACGCATCGAACGTGCAATATTTGAATTTCATATGCCCCTCTGCATGAGTTAATAAATTTAACTGCTCCAATCGCATCCTAGCATAAACGCTACTTTCGTTGGCAACATTGAAGCTCTGACGTCGCACAACACAAAGCGAGCATTTCCATCTCGTCGTTGGCCTGCGAGTGTACACTGTATGTACGTTTTTGTTGTTGCGCTCGACTTGTTTTGTGGATGTGTGAGATTTTTGTTGCGAGGTTGGGCGCCACAACCACCGGGCAGTACATGCATGCCAAGACGTCACGTTCCACACTTTTCCGCGAGTTGTGCAGTGATTAGCAAAATGGATCGTCACCGTGCGTAGGGACTGGGTTCCCATCAAGATCGAGAATCCGCTTATGCAGCAATCATCTCACAGAAGAGAGTAACGAGCTGAGCTCTAAGCAGACAAAATGCTCGTAAGCTGAGGTGTGATGCTGTTCAAACGATATCCAACTGCGTCCACCCACTCCTCGCCCAAATCGGATCAATCGGTTTGATTACGCAGCGACACCAAAACCAACAGCTAGGCCATCTGGAGACGATGCGAAAAGTTGTATTTAGCACGCGTGTAGCCAGATTTTGTTTGACCCGCGTGTGAAAATGGAGAGTGGCTACGATTGACCAAGCTCGTCCAAGTCAAGTGACGACATGCATTGGAACGATTTGCCGTTTGCCTTCGACCCGCGGACATCGCCTTCGAGGGAACGACCCGCAGCCTGATTACCGATCCAGAGGATACGCCGATATGTGTACCCAGGTGCCGCTTCGTCTACCGAAGTGCCGCTCCAGAGGCAAAATCTGCATCCTTTGCTTTGTTAAGCGCTCTTAATTCGATCGATGTCCGTCGTAGTTGTATTTGCGCAAAACGGCATACGCTTGCTTGAAGTTTATTTCGAGTAATATCCGGCTAAAAGGCTTGACTTTTCTTTAACACGCATGGGAACTGGAATTAAAGAAATGTTTTTCAGTATGGTACAGCCTAGGAGACTATACAATTCGAAACAAAGTACAAGACATCCATCGAGCAACGCTTCTTATTCCGACCATCTGACAAACCTTTGGGTTTTGTGACGTCGTGAGCAGCTACGGATGTCAGCCATTGGCACTGGCGATATTCGGAGTGCAGTTTAGTACATAGACTCATTAAAGGTTTAATTAATAAGGGAGATTATATATCAAAATAAAAATGACTTTTGTCTCTATGAAGGCTCCCTCGATGTAACGAGCACAAAAACTTAAGTACTTCCGGTTTTGACCGGACAATCCCTTTAAAGCTCAGATAAGAGAGATATGGAAAGCAAAGGTTTGGAAAGCCGACTTCTTGGGGGGGGGGGGGGGGGTCGTATCATCTACGGTCACCTTCTGCCCATGTGACAATATCTGCTGCAAGATTGGACACTCGAGTTTCCAAACGTCGCCGTTTGGCATTGTGAATGTTATGTTCTGCTAAGTTGGTTTATGCGGGCTCCACAAACGTGAGAGCAGTGGGCAAGTACTTTTGAACTGTCACTTAAGCCCTGAGTGCCGCAGGCGTACAGCAGGTCGCAAATACGGTATTGACGAGATTCGCACGAGGTGCTAGAAGAGCATGCGGTCCAAGACTGGCTTCGTCAAAGTGAAATTCTACAGAAGAAATGGCCAATTCGAACCTTGAAAAGGCGCTTACTGGATGACACAAAAGGACAACTCTGACCACACTTGACAACGGTCAGACTAGAGCGCCGAGGATGCCGCAGGTTACAACAATCAAGATCGAAATAAAGGCGCTAGAGACCACTGCGTCCGATCGCAAGTACCATGTTTACTCGCATAATGACTCACGTTTTTTTTCCCAAAAAATTGACATATTTTTTTCGGGTGTGTTCTTTACGCAGGGTAATATTTTTGCATTTACACACTTCGTGCAAATGTCATATTAGGTGCCAATATGACATGGCAGGGTACTGTGGCACGTCTCCACTGACGGAGGCGCACCCATGGCTAGTCGGGGGTGCGCCACAGTAACCATGCGTTATAAATTGCGAACCTTTTTAGGGTGCTTTCGGTGTGCCTTTTGCCGCAGGAAAAGCGCCCTACGAAGCTCACTCAGAACGGAGAGCAACACGACTGTTCTTGAGGCTTAACCACTTTCACGATTTCACTGTTCGAAAGCGGACCACAGGCGACGGTGTGCTTGCTGACATCAATGCATCCGATAGGCGAAGAATACCTGGGGCTGGGCAATTCCTGAACCCAAGCTTCGTCAAGTGTGCGCGCCCCTCGATTTCACGGTCGATCACTTCCGGAACTACGCACTAACAGCCTTTATGAGAGCGGTTTGGCTTGGCTTGACCTGGCCTGACTGCTTCGTGGCAAAAGAAAATTGGCTTGGTGGCTAGCTAAATTGGACGCAATTCGAGACTCGCAAAGCCGAAAATTGAAAATGCGTTCATTAAGCGAGGAAAAAAAAAGAATTCCAAATATTGGTACTTGTTGTGGGGGGTGCGTTTATTATGCGACTGCGTTCATTATGCGAGTAATACGGTACATGCATTTTTATTCACATCCAAATTATTTTGTTTTTACCCGTGTATGGGCCGCACATAAAAAATTAGACCCAAAATTTAGAAAAGGAAAGGGCGAAGTTTCACGCATTTATACGATATTTCACGCAAAATCCTAATTTTCAGGGCTAAAAAAGTGCAAGGCGGGCCACACAAAATTCTAATTTCCAGGGCTAAAAGAGTGCAAGGCGGGTGGTTTTGCTCTCACAACAGTAGCACGGATCATTGAGAAGTCCTTGACCAGATTTATATGGCATGACCATTGTTGCACAAATTATTGCAGTTGAAGAGGTCTCATTTTAAAGTGTAACAAGACTGTGATAGAGGTCACATTTGCACCTCTCCTTGCAGGTACTACGTTGGGATGTGCGGTGATGGAGCAAATGACTGTGGCGTAAGTAACAGCATCATTGTTTGGTTGCTCACATGTGACACCTCATAAGCTAGCTATTCCCTTTATGTTGCTCTTTCTATCAGCACTGTTGCTTAGCATTCAATTAATGTCTCGTAACAGGCTCTGAAAGCAGCACATGCTGGCATCTCGCTGTCCGAGACAGAGGCGTCAGTAGCCTCTCCGTTTACCTCCAAGGTGGCCAACATTTCCTGCGTCCCCACACTCATCAAGTAAGGAATGCTCCACTCATTAAACGATCCAGGTTCCTATGGCTCTTCTTAAAGGGCCCCTGAAGACAAAAAAAGTTTTTTTAAACAGTCTGGTTGGGACACGCGTGTCAAAAAATAAATTTTACGCTAAAAATTTTTTTTAATTTTTTTAGAGCAATATTCACGGCGGGGGATTTATTTGAAATTTTGCGCGGAAATTCCAGGTCATTCAGCTCGGCTTCTCATTGGTAACGATGGTCATTCAACTCAGCTTCTCATTGGCCAAAAGAAAGAGTGACAGCTTTGATGTTGGTCATAAAATCTTCGTGATCTCTTGAAATCGCCTTTTGAATTCCATATTTTTAGGTTTAAGAAACAATCCACCGAATGAACGTCGTAATTGTTTACAAACGTTTTACAAAATCGTTACTTCCGTTCGGATAAAACAACAAACGAAACAAACAAGCTTCGCCATTTTGTTTTTCTGTCATGGTCGCCGTCTTGCAACGCGAATCGCGTCCTCGGGTGGTTTTATAGTTTTATCGCGTTTATATGTGAAGACCTACTGAAGAGGGCTTGTTGCTTGTGTTAGTTAGTCATGGCCGATACACATGACGGACTGATCCGCGGACGGTGACGACATGTCTGGTTCGTCTGTCTCTCAAGCGCATCCACACGATGGAGACGACGAGCAGACGAAAGCGAGGACGGACCGAACCTGGTCGCCGCCCCACAGTGCCGCGAAACTCCAGCATCGCACCGTGGCACCGTTGTCCAAGAGAGAAATCGACGTTCGCTACCGCGATAATGAATCGTACGCCGCTGTTACGTACAGATCGAGACAAAACACCGTGATAGGCTTCGCGCGAAGCACCACTAGCTTTACTAACCCAAAGCATGAGAGTGACACAGGCATGGTCCTGCTCGAGAAGGGTTCCGCGTAGAAGCGACGAAGTTCTGGGCTCGCGAAGGGGCGTTTGGAGATGCCTTCACGCACTCCGCGCTCGTGCACAACACTCAAGTTCACCACAGCCACAAGAGAGGTCTTGCTCGGTGAAATCCTGATTGGACGTGCAAGAATCATCGCGGCGTGCTAGACGAGTTTTGACGGGAGCTTCTTGACGCGGGCCCGGAGGAGTACAGAAACCTGCGTCGCGTCACCCAGACAAAATTTCTGCAGTTCCTTTCACACGTGGAACGAAGAAACGCCCGACAAAATTAACCAGCGACCTCACAAAACACAACGATGCGCCACTTTTGTTTTCATCGCCCAGAAAACAATGTACAGTTGCCAGACTAAACGCATTTCAAGTCAATCTCCCGCCAAAAATCCGCGAGTGAAAAAGGCGCTTGACTTTATCAGTCTGCGCGTCCGCAGACAAGGCGCGGATTGCAGGAATCGGTGACGTGCCGGTCACTTGGTACACGGTCTGAGGAAGAAAAAATCGGCTCTACGACGCGGTACGACCTGTGCCCGGCAGACACGGGAAGTAGCAATGGCTCTCGTACGGGGCGCAGCCAAGCCAGCCAAGCAGCCAAGCCGATCCACTACGAAGAGGCGGAGAGTACCTCTCCTCCACGCGCCCGAAATGCCGAGAGAGAGAAAAAGTGAAAAGGGGGTGACTACCGACTAAATTGCGTCTAACGCAGTCAATATTGCTCTAATTTTTTTTTTCGCGTAAAATTTATTTTTGGACACGCGTGTCCCAACCAGACTGTTTTAAAAAAATTATTTTTTTGTCTTCAGGGGCTTTTTAAGGTGGGTTGGGTGGTAAGACCCAGGTTCCTCCTGTACAAATGTGTGTGGTCCTGCCTGCTTGTACAGTTGCCACCATTATATACTTCCATCATTCTCTTTCTTATTTTGCTGTCATCTATGACAGCATTGTTGTGCGGCTAGCTCACAAATTCTAGGGGACTAAAAGGGATACTTCAACGAAATTTGAAATATAACCGTCGTGTTCAAAAACAGGTTGAATAGGATCCCCAAAATCTGTAAATGACAATCGTACGTTTCTGTTTTAAGCCTGATGGCTGTATTTTTCGTCGTAAACGGCACACTCTGGCAAGCGCTCGGAGAGCAGCCAGTGGAGAGCATGTGACATCCAACGCAATCGTGACGTAGTTCGTCTCGGGACGAGCAAAGCTACGGTGAGGCTGACGTCGAGAGGATGGCCTAGTCGTTCCAGCCACCGGAGCGGCTGCTTTTGTACGAATTTTGAGTGACGGGTTAATCTTCTATAATCTTGTAGGGGGACAATAGCGACTTCTGGGACGCACAAAAGGGATTCTCGGGAAGAGGGGAGTTCCTCCTTCCCCTCTTCTCTCATCGTGGCCGTAGGCGAGACAGTTACCGTCACTAGCGTTCAAGGTTCCTCGACCGGCATTACAAATGAGGCGTTAGCGACATCGACCAGGTGCTCTTTGCTAACCGTTTAATTCGTTTTAAAATTCCTTTCCGTGACTTTCTTTTTAACAAGATATTTGTGTGTTCAATGTGATACTGCTCCTTTGAACACATATAGACCAAAAAATGAGCGCCAAAATTTTGTTGTAGAATCCCATTAAATTTTAAAAATTCACGGCATATTGTTGGCAAACATTGAACAGGTAAAGTCATAGCTAACAATTGAGGCACGCATCGCTGAAAGCAATGGTAGAGAAGATGGTTGGCAACAAATAAGATACGACAACGCCGGTACACCTAAAACCAGCTACGAACCAACGCCGAGTCTTCTTTAGAATTTCCAAAGCTGTTTCTTAAATACCTCATTTAGATGCGACATATTGATGTATAAATGGGGAAAAAAGAAATCTGGGAACTCGCTCGTCGCAGTTCAATATTTCATGTATGCTTACTACATTTTTTGCTGCAATGCAATTGCAGCAAAAATAAAGTGCACTTAAAAAACCACAACCGGCATTTTCCTCAGATCTACTCAGTTTGGAACCACAGCACATTCTCTTTTACCGGTAGCATGGCAGCGGGAGGGAGTCCTGTCATACATCGCATGAAATTGATGGACATGGGCAATGCTTCAATATTTTCACCTTGTGGACATTTACCTGCAAAAATGGGATGCGCAGTTTTTTGAGTAGGCATTCATAGATCTTGCAGGTTAGTCCTTATTACTAAACCCAGTTGAGAAGGGTTGTCGTCTGCTGTGCTTCACTGGACGTCTGGTCCCCCCTGTTCTTTCCCGAAGGGAGGGCCGTGCAGCGCTGGTGACGTCGTTTGGCATCCTCAAGTACATGGCGTGCTACAGCATGACCCAGTTCACGTCGGTGCTCATCCTCTACTCGCTTTATAGCAACCTGACCGACCTCGAGTTCCTCTACATCGACCTCTTCCTCATCACCCTCTTTGCCGCTCTCTGTGAGTCACATCGCGTCACCCGCTCTTTTATTTTATTTTTAATCGTGAGTCTAGCTGTACGAAATACCGTCGACTCTGGTTGTAATTGGCCCTCTTCTGGATTAGGTTCTGTAGTTTGTTTAACTTTATGTGTAAGCCAAAACTACCGGCGTGATCATGTAATCCCCAATAATGCTTGCACTGTACGAGGGCGTGCGGTCTCGGTAGGGAGGCGGAAAGCCCCGAGCTCACTCTCATGGCTTCTGTTATGCTCCACTTAAAGTGAAACGAAGACTAGTCTAATTGGAAAGCAGAGTTTGTTGCAACATGGTTTAGGTCGTAGCTCCAGTCCCACATATCCTCGGGTCTCTGCAGCGAACTCGGAGGGTTCAGGAAAAGGTTGTTGAAATCCAGCTGGTCGGATGCGTATACGATCTGTCACAGACCTAGCACAATTTTCGAAGTTTGTACATTGTATCGGCATTTCAGGTGATTCAGCGGATCTTTAGAGTGTCCAGAGTACGAACTTTCATAATCGTGGAATACATCACACAAAGCACCCTACGTTTTCACCAGATCACAACTTTAGTGCCAATGCTCATTCCAAATAAACTACCAGAGGCAATCTTTAAATTCGCCACATTTCTAATGTTTGTTTCACAAACGCCCGGCGTAACTTTGCCCCGCTCCCGCCACCGCCGCTGCCGGAGGAAATTATTGTTTACTTTAAAAGCAGCCAGTCGAAATGTAGCAGCGCACGCGGCTCGAACATCGTCCGAGCGTCTCGCGACAGTGTCGGTTGTCTTCCAGTTGGCCGAACGGAGCCCCACCCCGAACTGCACAAGCGGCCGCCCCCGTCCAGCCTGATGGGCATCACCCCGCTGGCATCCATCCTCAGTCAAATCGTTCTAGTCATCGTCACGCAGGTCTTCGCCCTCGTCACCCTCTGGGGCCAGAAGTGGTGCGTGCCCATCTTTCTTACTTCGGTATGGTACTTGCCACGCGTGTCCGACCGGCACGTTTACCGCGTCCACAAAAGCGGTCCCACAATTTCCGCCCGATGGCGTCCTAGAAGTGTCATGCCGTCGCTGACCGTGACCCTGGCGGCGTCGCAGCGGCGGTTGTGTCTGTGGCAGACGCCCGTTCTGCTGGTGGTCAGTCTAATGCTTGACAGTCCACAGAAGCTTAGGCAGCCAGGAGTTAGGATACCGCGACGACGGTGACACTCGCGTTCGCTCGTGCTTTTTGCCAGAACTTCTACGACCAACCGCCGGGATCGCGACATCCGACGTCATGACGCTCTGGCTTTTCCGACGTCATTCGTTGCCACTTCGGAAACCATTCTCAATGCGTCTGTGGCTCGGAGGCAAAGTGCCGGCCTATGGATCCCCGGATGGTCGGTTCGAATCTCACCCGGGGTGCCCGGAATCCGACGCAGGCTTATTGCGGAGAAGGTGCCGTGCAACCGAGATTTCAGTTGCACATCAAAAGATCCCCTGGTGGTCGAAATTAATCTTCACTGCTCCGCTGGGGCGTGCCAGATGCCCGTCTTCGGTTTGGCACGTAAAACTCCCCAAATTTGAATTTGATGTTTATATAAATTAATTTTTTTTCTTACGCTATTTGTTTTAGCTAGGAGTGAAAAAAGTCAACTTTTAAAAATGAGTGGAATTAGCGAGCCCATTGACCTAACCCAAAAGCTCCTCACATCCACTGCTCCTAGAACGCCTTTTTGAAGCATTAAAACTCAGCAGAGACGTGCTGTTGCAAAGTGGTGCTGCGTGATGTGAGCGTGCAGCAAAAGTGGAATGGCATAGAGGCACAGGATTTATATTGTTAGGCAGAGCCTTGTCAAGGCTACTACCAAAACACTCGTGGCTTACGAACCAAAGCGGACACATTTTTGCCAAATGTAGTCTCCTCCAATTTCAATATCATTTGTCTGACTGAAACATGGCTCAACGAGGAAATTTCAAGTGCAGACCATTTTCCACCTTCTTATACCGTTCACCGTCGTGACCGTGACTATGCTTTGACTCGCCAGAAGTTCGGAGGCGGTGTGTTGGTCGCCGTAAATCGGTCAGTTGCCTCGCATCGCAGACGTGACCTTGAAACCTACCCAGAATGCGTTTGGATAGAATTGCTTTCGAATGACGGTTGTAACTACCTGATTGGAAATTATTATTTCCCTCCCTATCGGATAATCGTATTTTTAATTAACACTTTGATACATTGGAAAATGAAATTGACTTTTCAAAGTTCAGGGTGCACATTTATGGTGATATTAACCTACCTGGTGCCAACCGGCAGTCGGGATTTGTTACTAGTCAAAATAGTATAACAGCAAGCAAATCGTCTCACGTATTGAATTTTATACATTTTAACGGCCTTACTCAATTAAACGGGTTTGATAACAGCGCTGGGAACGTCCTTGATCTTTTTCTTTCAAATATGCCGATCATCGGCTTAACTCTTGCCGATGTTTCACTTGTTAAGGTTGACGCTTTTCACCCACCCTTTATTTTTGCTTTCCATAAATCGTTAAAATCTGCAGCTCGCCCAAAGCAGACGCATTACTCTTTCAACACAGGCGATTATTTTGGCTTTTATAGGTTTTTGAAAATTACAAGTGGTCCTCCATTTTAAAGGACGATTCAGTCGACTCAGCGGCAAAGTCGTTTACGACGGTAGTTAGAAGTAAAATTGAAAAATGTATTCCAAGACGACTATCGAAACCTAGAAAGTATCCTTCGTGGTATTCTAAACATCTAATATATTACACAAAGAAAAAATCGCATTGTCACAAATTGTACAAAAGCAATGGATCGCAAATGTGGTATGCTAAGTTCAGCATGTATCGGTCTCTTGTTAAAAATTATTTATTCATGACGAGTGTGTGCATTTAAACGCAGTAGAAAATAGTCTTTTCCACAAACCAGATAAGTTTTGGAAATTTGCTGGACAACATACAAAAAGTAGTACACACGATATCTGTCTAAGAAAAAATTCTGATTATCAGTCTAACCCGAAGGATATCGCTAACATTTTTGCTAGTCATTTCAGTGGCTGTTTTTCCTCTGATGTTCCTAAATATAGTGCATTTCTTGATGATCCTGTCTATTCTGATGTTTGTGCAGTAGATAAAGTCACTGTTAGCGAGATCTTGGCGGCTATAAGAAAACTGAAGCCGAAACTAACATCTGGTACAGATTATGTGCCCAGCTTTATTGTTAAAGGTTGCTCGAATCTTTTTGCCCCTAGCTTAGAGCATAAATTTAATATTTCATTGAGTAAGGGTATATGTCCATCCATCTGTGTGGAAAGAGTCTATTGTTGTTGCTATTCATGTTCCTATTCATAAGAACGTCAGAAAACATGATTGCGCTTAAAGACAGGGACATAGGAAGAACAGAACAGACAAGAAAAGACATCAAATCAGTTGAAAGTTAGCACTCTGTGGTGTCTGTTCTTCCTATGTTCCTGTCTTTAAGCGCAATCATGTTTTCTGACGTACCTAACCAACTCGCCCAACAATCAGCACTTGCCTATTCATGAGTTGGGAACTATCGCCCTGTGTCATTGCTATGTTCTTTTTCAAAGGTATTTGAGATAGTGATGCACACCCGTCTGTCTTTTTATTTCAAGCGACGTATCAGTTCTTTTCAGCACGGTTTTATCAAGGGGCGCTCAGTCGAGACAAACCTATGTACCTTTCTTGATTATTCAGTACCTTTTGTTTGTAATCGCGGTCAAGTTGACGTTGTTTATTTTGACCTCTCGAAAGCCTTTGATAAGGTGAACCACGCTTTGCTGCTGCACAAATTATCGCGTAATGGCGTTTCTCCTGTGCTTTTATTGTGGCTTGAAAGCTACCTGACTGACCGTCGTTGTGTCGTACGCATTTTAAATAAACTTCTCTGATCCTTTTTATCCGTCATCGGGAGTACCACAGGGCTCAATTTGGGTTCACTATTGTTTTTGATCTTTATCAATGAGATATCTACTTGCGTAGTAAACTCAAACGTGCTGTTATTCGCAGACGATATCAAGCTCTTTTTGAGTATTAGTTTGATCGACGACTGTGACCTTCTTCAGAGTGACGCATCGCATATTTTAAACTGGTGTCGGGAAAATTGCTTAATCATTAATCCAGAAAAAAACTAAGATCATGTCTTTCAGTAAAAAACGTGAAATTATACAGTATTCATACTCAATTGATGATAAGTGCATTTTAAGAGTATCATCGCTTCGTGATCTCGGAGTGTACTTTGACACTACTCTATCGTTTGGCTGCCATGTCGCCCATACTGCCTGTTCTGCATTTAGATTACTTGGAATGATTACTCGATTAACTAGAAAGTTTGCGAACTATGCTTGTTTCCTTCGTTTATTTTGTTCTATTATCAGATCGCGACTAGACTTTGGCTTTGTGGTGTGGAATTCACTGACACTACGTGATGCAGCTAAAATAGAGTCAGTTCAGAGACGCCTTGTGCGCATAATTTATGACAAATACCTTGGCCGAAGGCATTTTTATAACTATGAACTCCTGCTCGACAAATTTGGCCTACAGTGTCTATCCCTCAGAAGATTATCGCGCGATGTAGCTTTCTTGTATAAAATAGTTCACGGGGACATTGACTCAACACTTTTGTTCACAGTGAATTTGAACGTACCGACTCGCTCAAATAGGAGAGCTCTCACTTTTTATCCCCTCAATCAACACATGATATCACCAACAACAAGAATGCAGACAAGTGTAAACAATCTTGGGCATGAAAATTTTGATATTTTTATAGCTACGTAAATCTCAGTAGACAATTAGATGAGATTATTTTCCGTCGCTAAAAATGTACTGTCGTGTTTCGTCGCATGCTAGTTTTATCAGTTGAGCATGTTTTACAGCTGTGCAATTTTTTCACTGTGCCACATTGTAGACCTTTGTTGGTTGTAGATGGGTACAAATAAAGGCATTATGATGATCATGATGAAGGCCAGAAAGGTGTCCGGTTCCGAGTGGTACCGGTGTCCGAATCCCCAGCAGAGTTCCCTTCTCTCGCAGGTACCGTCCGCACGTGGCTTTCGACAGTAGCAACCGCGAGGAGGAGGAGCTGCAGTGCCACGACAACTACGCCGTGTTTGCAGTGTCGGTCTTTCAGTACATCACACTGGCAGTGATCTTCTCTCGTGGCCGCCCCTACCGCAAGTCTATCCTGTCCAATTGTGAGCATGTCTCAGTACCCCTTCCTCACTGCCTACCTGCTTGAGCTTTGTTGTTTGAAGTAGAAAGAAACTAATTAGACTTTGTGAATACCAATACAGTGAGAGGTTGAGTAGATGTGCCGTTGAGATAGACAACGCTGGTTCAATGCTGTATAAGAGCAGTTTAGCAAGTGCAAGTACGACCACTATCCTGGGGTCTTTAGCATGCGTCAGTAGAACCTCGTTAATGTTTTTCAGAGAACCACAATAAAAACCTGTATGATAGAGGAAAACTCAACAGCTGATAACGCTTTTGTGGGGCCAATAGATGAGGCAGGAAGCAACCTTCATGCAACAATTTAGCTTACATGGACACACAGCTGAGGAGAACCACCATACTTATTCAAATAGGGGTCGACTTTGTTTTCCTTTCTGAATTCTTACTTTTACTTGGGGGGTCAGTCTGTAATCGCAATCAAAGAATGTTGACCTGTACAAGCAAGCGAAATTTCCGAACGCCCCCCCCCAGCTAACCAAGACGCTGCCTTGTGTCAGCCGCTGCACCTAGCACATCGGTGCCAAGCAGTGAAGCTTGGCACACACACACCACGAGCTCATTGTGCGCTGTGGCGCAGTACACGATTACAAACTCTGAACTCCACTCAAAATGAAGCTGGCACAACTAGAACCAAGCCACCAAGCACAACAGAAGCAGAGAAATAGACAGAAAGATGAACAGGCGGTTGTGAGAGGCTCGGTCACTTCCAGTACCAGGACTAGTTCAAGGTAATGCCCGACCGGGCAAGAACAGGCAAGAAGCGATGCGCAGAGAGGAAAAAATATAAAAGAAAGGGAGCAGGGCCAAACGAAGAGGGTGGCCCAATGCGTTCTGCCGGCCATATCGCATCGTCACCTTTGTGCGAAACGGTCAAGTGGGCAAATGTAACAAACAGGAATTTAATATTGATATCTTTGTGGGTGTTGTTCAACGGGACTGGCATTCATGAATGTGTCAGCCAGGAAAGCATGTTAACCGAGAACTCGTGAATCAAATTCTACTGCAAGCAAAACTTTTAAATAAAAATAAATATAAAATTGAAACATGCCAAGTTTGTTTTGCAAATAAATGAAATCAAATTTACAGAAAGCTGTTTTCTCTCAAGCAAGTTGGGAGCTGCAAAGAATGATGAGTATTAAATAAGTTATATTTAGGACGTGGCAAGATAGAAAGGTTAATTAAATTCTTTCTTTCATATCCAAAAATTGGAAGGAGCAGCAGAAACAGGTTCAAATATTGCTCAACATACAGTGGTGGTTTAGATTATATCATCTAACAGTATTGAACTACACTGTAGCTACTTTAGAAGAAACTTGCGTGTTTGTTTCCTGTTCCTTGTGTATAGAGCATTGGCATCTCTTTTACTCTCTGCATCCTCTTCTCCCACCCAGACCTGTTCATGGGATCTTTAGTTGTCATGACAAGCTTCACCCTCTACCTGATCCTTTATCCAGCGGACTTCCTCGTCAATGCTTTGGAGGTGAGGGCACTCTGAAACCCATGTGCACCTTAATTTTACTAATGCAAAAACATTAACTGTCGTAGGGAGCGAAGCCGGCTTTGTCTGTAGCCGTCTGTAGCAGAGAAACGGCACCTAAAATCCCATTGGCTGCGACACGTCATGTGGCTCTATAGCAACGGCGTCATCGTTGCTAAGGAGCCAGCCAGGGGCTCCGGAACCGGGGGCGCAGTGGGGGCAGTCGCCCCCCCCCCCCCCCCAGGTTCTAAACCAGTGGGGGCATGCGCCCACACTAAAGCTGCTCCGACCCTCCCCCCCCCTCTTCTACCCTCCTGCAGCCTTCATTTCTCTGCACTGCACTCTGTCAGTGGTCATTGATAATAAATGACTTTTATTTCGCGATTTAGGTAAAAGCTGAAGGTTTGGAATAATTCGCGGGTTGTAATTGTTGGTGCAACGCAGAGGGATCTTAATATAGATTCCAATATGTACACATTTTCCCGGAATTGTTTGCG
Organism: Ixodes ricinus; assembly: GCA_037355805.1. Classification (NCBI taxonomy): domain Eukaryota; kingdom Metazoa; phylum Arthropoda; class Arachnida; order Ixodida; family Ixodidae; genus Ixodes; species Ixodes ricinus. Next base: position 101,151 of record JAZHYW010002203.1, read on the forward strand.
GGACTTATTTTTCGCAAATTGTAGGCGATTCGCGAAATTAGGTTTTGGCGAAAATTAAGTCGTTTACAGTATACATATATATACGGGGCGTTTCTTTTTAATTCGAACATATTTATTACAAAAGAATCCGTAAAAGATGCACTAATACAATTTGTTCAGGTGAGTTATATGCCAAGGGGGACATTATGTGGGTGGCTAATCTTTGCGATAAGTCGGCTGATTAATTAAAATGTGTTAGTTAACCTTTTAATTGTTGAAAACAAACATATGGTTCCGATTAGGAACTTAGAGAGCGTTATCAAAAACCACTTAGACCAATTCTTTTTGGAACGACTTGAAGCTCGTGGGAAACACAGGGGGCGCGCCAAATTTACCACTTATGAAGCAGGCATAAAGCTAGCAGTTGCGGAACGCGATAACGATCTAATCATCCGCGTTCCGCCACTGCTGGCTTTGCGCCTGCTTCACAAGTGGCAACTTTGGCGCGCCCTGTGTTTCCACGAGCTTCAAGTCGTTCCAAAAGAGTTCATTTAGTTGTTTTCGATGACGTTTAGTTAGTTTCTAATTGGAACAATATGTTTATTTCCACTACTTAAAAAGTTAGTCAACGAATATTAATTAATTAGCCGAATTATTGCAAAAGGTTAGCCACCCACATAATGTCCCCCTGACATTAAAACTTAACCTGAACAAACCGTATTTGTGAATCTTTTTACAGAATTTTGTAATACATTTGTCTGAATTAAAAAGAAACACCCGGTATACATACACAGGGAGAGAGAGAGAGGTGAACTACACGATGCGACATGAGCCCCATGACGTCACCCCCAACACATCAGATATACGTCCGGAGCTCCTGGAGCCAGTCGAACTGCTGGTGGCACAGCCGGAGGCTGCGACGCGGGTATGCGCTGGCCTGATGTTAGGCCTAACGTTAGGCCTATCATTACGCTTTGAGGTCTAACGTCGTTAACCGGTACTCGCAGCTAGGGCGATGATGATTATGGTGAGAGGGCACGTGATTTTAGCACGCGCGGCGCTGATCTTCGCACTCCCTGCCGGCGCTGCGGCCGCCTTTGCACCTCTCAGCGCCAAGAATGCTTTCGCATTCACAACTCGTAAAAAGTGCTTAAAGGGCAACTCCGGCCAAAACTCAAAATGAAATAAATTACTGGTATCGCTGTAGTGACACAAAATATGACCCCAGCCAAAATATTACGTCCTGGGGACGCCGCATTCTCAACTTATGCCGATAATAAAAATGCGACCCGCCGCGAGCCGCTGCTCCTTAGCGGGCGGCCAGCGGGTTGCCGATTGCTAAAGCAACATTGGGCCGTGATGTCAGTATCGTTCTCTTTTTTTATTTCCTCCGGTCCGGGCGTTGCGCGGAGTGCGCTTCTTTGAGCCGCTGCCACCGCAACTTCGGCTTGTGACTGGCGTGTTTAGCCGTTGCTTTTATCTGTAGCCCATGTAGCTTCGCTGTAGCCTTTTATTTATTTGCTTGTAAGGACTCCAAGACTCGTTTTAGCGAGCAACTCGGCGCTCCCAAGACTACCCAGCTGTTCCTCGAAAGATGCCGAGTACAACTTGTAGCGCTGTGGGCTGCTCAAACAACCCGCTGCGCAACCCGGAGGTGCTTTTTCACAAGTTTCCAACCGACCGAAAATTGCAGAAGGTGTGGGTGAACGCTGTTCGACGAGTGGACTTTGGACTTCGGCGTTTACGCGCCCGAGGAAAAAAGAACGAAAAAACAGACCTGTACATCCCAGCACACGTGTGTTCGGGCGCCGCAGCCCTCGCCGAAAAGCCTCAAAGCTTCGTGTCTGGGACTGACCCGCAGCGCGAAAGCGAGAGGGCCCTCAGTACTGTACGTTACTGGCAGCGCGGCGTAGAACAACGCCGCTCCATCCACGGAGCCCCGATGACAATTTAGGCCTCGCGACGAGTACGGAATACCGCACGCACGGAGACAGCCGCCGAGTACAGCACAGAACGAGTTCACTCGTTTTCCAGTCGCTAGCTTTTGGGTATGCAAGCGACGAGTACGGCATAGCGTAAGCACGGCGGCGGCCGCCGAGTACGCCACCGAACGAGTTCACGGGTTTTCCAGTCGCTAGCTTTTGGGTATACGCACTAACTCTTGCTACATATGCTGGATAACTACAACGTAAAAGAATTAAAACAAAGTCAGCTTACCTCCTATCTTTAGACGTCTAGCGCAACAGAGGTAGGTGCCGCTTGGCCTGCGTACTCTGAACGAGAACGATCCTGACGTCATGTTCAGATAGCGGCTGATTTCCAGTTTTGCCGGGGCCTCGAGCGGCTAGTTTCGGTTTTGTTGGCCGCGCCCCAAACAAGACTTTGAGGCGTCGATATCTTTAAAACTACGCACAATAACGAGAAAAAAAAGTGCAGCTTGCAATTCAGGGACGCTGACTGCACTAAAAACAGTCATAATCCCAAAATCGAAAGTATGGACCGGAGTTGCCCTTTAAGTGTCCTCTGAATCTTTTTTCTTTTTTTCGCATATTTATTTTAAGTACCTACTAACAGCTGAGGTTCTAAATGGCCTGCTGCACTCGCTGTACTGGATTGAGCTTGTGCTACCTAAGAGGTACAACCAACCTTGACCAGTCGATTGCTCTTACATCTGATAAATATCTTCTTCGAACTTCGGGTTGTTGTCACACAAAACGTCAGTTAGAAAAATGCAAATATGATTAAAAATACTGCCTCAACTGCAGTGCCCGACGATCTCTCCCTACACTCCAGTGGCGTAGGCATTTTGACCCTGCCTCCTTCTGCGCCCCAAGTCATAGACATCCCAGCCAACTCAGCCCCCACCCGCCGAAAAATATTCCTACGTACACCACTGCTACAATCAACAGGATAAGAAACTTTCTTGTTGTTCATTCCTTCTATTTTGGAAGTTTTTTTAAAAATAGAGAGAAATGACTATGAAATATGCAACTGCAAAATCAATATCTGCACTTGAAGGCATCTAAATTATTTTGGGGAGGAGTGGGGGCAACCATGATAGTGGTGGGGGAGGGGAGAATTTCCAACCTCTCCCTTGTATTGTCTTCTTGAATTTTTTAATGTCTGCTGGGGGGCCAAAATGCCTCCCCCTCCCCCCATTTTGACGCCACCGTCTGCACTTCATTGACCGACATTACACTTTACATACAGCTATTTTCAAATATCTGTAGCGATGGGATGGTCTTCATTTCTTTTACGTGTTGCAAACACTCCGGCTATCTATAAAATATCATGAATTAATTGCGACTAAAGTCGTTTATATTTTATAATAGCCTCGTTCACTCCATAAACAGGGTGAAACGAGCTTCTTGGAAAAAGAACTGAAACTGCTCGTACCAGTGAGGTGGTGATTGTAGACGTGTTCTGCGGCTATGTGTTTTCCATGCAAGCTCGAGGTGTGCCCGGTAGGTACAACAGTGCTTTTATGCTTTCTCTGTTTTCTTTTTCTGCAGCTGGACATCGCAGACGCAGATATTGGATTCCGGTGTATGTGCGCTGCCATTGCACTGAGCCATTTTGTCATTGCCTATGTCCTGGAGGTAAGCACAGCCTTGTTGTCCCTTGTTCATGTGGGACTGATGTGGAGCGAAGTTATGATCTCGACTTTTGGAAGTCTTTTGGACACTGTGAATTATTGAAAGATGCCAGAAGCAAGTGCTACTTCTAAAACGACAACTTTCTATTCAAATCAGAGAAAAGCGGGATGAACCAAGCGTGAGGAGCCGACGAGTTGCTATACCATATTTCCACGATATTTCCCATAACATAAGAGCGTCGGCGAAAAAGTTTGGCGTAGAAACAGTGTTCACATCCGATTTTAAGTTATGCAAACTTACACCTTTTGAATCGAAACAGGAAGGTTGTCAGAAGGCACATCGCGAAAAGTCGGTTTCGAGTAAGAATTCTGTGGTTTATGACATTCCTTTGGAGTGTGCATTTAAATACGTTCGGACGTCGAGATGTGCAAGTGATAGACTGACGGAACACAAACGGAATGTGAAAAACAACGCGTCCAATTCCGAGTTGGCTAGGCACCTTCTAGAGTGTAATAATTGTAAAGCCAACTGGTCTGAAACGGAAATAATTCACAAAGAACGTAATGATATGAAACGTGTAGTACAAGAGACAATTCATGTAAAAACGTCTGGCAACTGTATAAGTCAGGCGTCATTACAGTTTGGGAACGAATGTAAACAATTTCTACGCTTGTAATTTTTTTTTCTTTTTTTTTTTATTAGCAGTGTTTATATGTATCTTTGGAGATGTTCGAGAAAGTCGCAGTGTTTAGCCAATTGTGGTTCGTTGTAGGAGGGCAATGCCGTTCTCAGTTTTGAAGATGGCCCCAAGTTCCGACTGTTAGCAGTGTCTAGTGTTGTTTCTTTAGACTGATTGAATTGTTAGAGGAAACGCACCTTTGAAGGTCAAACCCTTTCTTTGTGTTCAGTAGTGATTCACCTACGTTCGCCGGGAGGCGGTGGTTATGCTAGAATGTGACCCTTTGTGTGAGTGTTTCGCAGCCGAGGTCAAGGGAGATAAGAGAAGGTTTACCCGAATGTCATTGTCCTCTTGTCAATTGTTTTTTTTTTTTTGAAGAGACGGCGTTGGAATTGTGGTATAAAAGGCGTGTACGAAATAAACTTTGCAGCTGAGTTTGATACCCCTGTCAGACGGGCACCTTGAATGTCATTTACGCTAAAGGCCTTTAGGATTTTCAAATGACATTTAAGTCGTGTCGTGTCAGACGGGCAACTCAAATGTCATTTAGGTGATGTCTACCACGATAGCGGTCTGTTGTTAACCCGGCAAACTAGCGTTCATTTTATTGTTTACTAAGTAAATAAAACGTAATGAATTCTTAGAACATAGAATTCAAACACGGTGATGAAAACTAAGTACACGTTCTGACGGAGACAAGGTGCTTTGCGGCAACTATAACACGACGTCACCAATCCCAAGTAATCCGTAGCCGTAGCCGTTCCGCCGCTTGGCTCGTCTGCTTTCGGAAATCCGTGCATCTTGCTCGCCGTTGTTCCTCGCGCTCTTTCGTTCTTCGCCGGATTCGTATACCCCGTTGACGTTTACGTCTGCGATTGATTCAAGCGAAGACCGTGACCCTGTAGCGACGGAGCCTGCTGACGACAATGATCGTAGTGCGATGGATTCGGAACTGCCGGAACGTCGGATCGCGTTCCTGACGCGCAACTGAGACCGCGAGTATATTAAACAAATATATCGCACAAGGTGTGCGAGATATACACGTTATAAGCATTTTTTGCTAAAAATAATTGCTACAAGCATTGTTTTCAATTGTATTTACATTATTTACAATGTTTTATTTCAATACGCGGAACTTGCGCTGACCGCTGTTGACGAGACTACACATTTACGATCCGTAAATGAGTTTGGGAGAACTCAGTTGAGCTCAAATGTCATTTAAGTCAAATGTCATTTGAGTTGCCGTGTGACACTGCCTAAAGGACATTTACACTGAATGTCATTTGGGGTATATGTCATTCGAGGTGCCCGTCTGACAGGGGTATGAGACGTTGCCTCCTCTTTTTCTACCTTCTGTTGTGTTCTCTTTCTGCCCCAGACTCAGGTTTACAATCATGTTCAACTTACACCAGCTCGCCTGCACTCTGACTATTTTTCGTTACGAATATGGTCTTAGAGAGAACTTCTTCATTTGGTATATTGAAATGAACATGGGACAACATTCATTAAAAAATGTTGTCAGGTTACCGGAGTAGAACCGTGCCTCACTGTGAAGACCGTTTGTGTAAACTGGCCGCCACCTCACAGTCACCAAATGGCAGATGGTCACCACTGCAACAGTTCATCTCTCGGACTCCAAGCCCAATGATTGAAATTACAGTAATCTCTCGTTATAACGAAATCGCCTTTTTCGAATTATCGCTTTTATCGAATTTCATACTGGTCCTGATCGAAAAGCTCGCATTTTTAACAGGATTATTCTAAGTGTATCGGCGGCCGGCCACGCTTATTAGGAAGGCCGCGGTGCCAAAAGCACTGAAGCCTACAAGGAGGCGCACAGAGACCCCTGCGTTCCTTACCCCTTCTCCACCGAGGCAAACGACAAACTGGGAAAGTGTAGTAAACGGGTGACAAAGGGACAAAGGGCAGAGCGTGCAGAGGTGGCAGAGTGCCACCTTCAATGTCGATGCGCCGACGCGGGGCCACGGGCAGGGAGCAGCGGGAGCAGTGTCAACGTTCCGATGCTACTCACGGCGCCCATGTCCGACACTGCTCGACTCCTACCAGAATCGGGTCAGGGGAGCGATTGAGCCTGGAAGAGATTGATTGGAAGAGATTGAGGTATCATAAGCTCTATAGAAAGGTTACAGTTGTCGTCCAGTTCCGGGGACGACAAAATTAACTCCAAATTACTGAAAAACACTAAATTACACTCAGCTCGTTTTGTGTTAATTATCTTCCAACAATCTTTGTCTTCTGGCGAGCTTTCTACAGATTGGAAAATTGGCAGAGTGGTCCCCATACACAAATCGGAGGATCGAACTTTACCATCAAATTATCGTCCTATATCTCTAACCAGTGTCTCGTGCAAGCTACTGGAGCACATAATATATTCAAAATTTCATGAAGCATTTCGAAAATAACCTTATCCTCTTTTCAAACCTGCACGAGTTCAGACAATCCCATTCTTGCGAAACACAACTAGTACAACTTGTTCATGAAATACAGAGTAACATCGATATAACATACAGAAAGACACCATATTCATTGATTTTTCTAAAGCATTCGATAAGGTATCCCATAGTTTACTCATGCTCAAGCTAAATCAACTTCACATTCATCCACTCGTAACATCACGGATAGCACAATTTTTTTAACAATCGTACGCAGCATACTGGGATCAATAACCAGTCGTCGGCTTATTCACCTCTATCATCCGGAGTCCCCCAGGGCAGTGTTCTCGGACTTCTGCTTTTTTAAGATTTGTAAATGACCTACGTGATCACATAACATCCTGTATTCGACTTTTTGCTGATGACTGCGTAATTTACCGATCTGTATCCAACCTGAACGATAACATAACCCTACAAGCTGACCTTAACCTAATAGCCGTCTGGTGTAAACAGTGGAAAATGACAATTAACTTTTCTAAAACAAATCTCGTTTCCTTCACGCGTGCTCATAGTCCTCTCTCTTTAACTTGCACCATGTGCAGTCAGGTAATTACCAAGTGTCCATCTTACAAATATCTGCGTGTTCACTTATCTGACAATCTCTCATGGAACACGCATTTAACACACGTCCTGTCTGTTGCTAACCACTCCCTTGGCTATCTTCGACGGAATCTAAAACTAGCACCATCATCAGTTGAACAACTAGCCTACACTACACACGTAAGATCACGACCTGAATACGCGTCATCCATCTGGTCCCCTTGGCAACACTCATTGATAACAAACATAGAGGCACTTCAAAATCGCGCAATCAGATTAATTTTTTTTTTCAGATTACTCACGAGACACCAGCATCACTTCTTTACGTATGAAAGCTAACCTTGATATGCTCTCATCCTGAAGGAAATTATCACGCCTCTCTTTTTTCACAAGATTTACTATCATAACCATGACATTAGAACTTCACTATTATCCCCAGCCACTCGCATATTTCCTCGCATTGATAACGTCTGTAAAGTTCGTCCAATTTTCGCCTCGTCAGTTTCGTTTCTTAACTCCACCTTGCCATTAACAATAACGGACTGGAATAGCCTGCCTAACAGTATCGTTACCCAGCCAGATTATAATACATTTATATCCCAACTGACCATCCATCTGCATTTGCACTAATAGCAAAGCCAATTCGTGTTTATAGAAATGTTTTATCTGCGTATTTTTTGTTTAATCAGCTCTTTTTTCCCTAAAAATGTTTTGAGTGTTTATTTTATTTCCTATTTTTGCTGCTATATACAACAATGTTCACCAGCATGTAACCCACTTTTTGTTTCTTCCATTATGAAATGTTTCTTCAGCAGTTACCCCCCCCCCTTTGTGTAATGCCCGCAAGGGCGTTCAAGGTTTAAAAAAGGATGATGATGATGTGCGTGCCTGCGGCGTACTACACGCACATTTGCGTCGTATGGGAAATTAGGAGTGTTTACCGAAAGTCGCTTAGATCTGCGAGACGGAGAAAAGTGGTCGGCCCAAGTCCGAAATCGTCAAAGAATAGACATTCCGGCATCGGCTGTTCGACACTGTCTACCATCTTAGAGAACAAGCAAGGCATATTGGACGGGTTCGAGAAGTTTGTCATGCAGTAGAAACCGCGCCGGCGACCCGGAGATGGAAGATCGCTAGCTGCTTTGCGACCGTCGGATTTTCTCTCGCGAGCATGCTTGCAGAGCCGGCGCACTATTTCCATAGCTGCAACAATCTCTACAGGAGCGTCTGAAAATATGTTGCCAAAGCCACCGAGGATAACTTTGATTATGTTCGCGCTTGTCGATGCGAACGTTTTCGTTGTTGCGCCTGCCATGGAAGCTGTGATTGTGAACCTTCCATGCAGCCAGGGTAAACACGAAGTGACGTCGGAGAGGCACCTTGGGAAACGCCGATGACTGCGGAGGCGCGAAACATCCTACAGCTGCTTCGAAACCAAGTGAAGTGCAGCAGCGCTGACAGTGTTCTTGCAATGCCTGGAGCAGTTTGAGGAGAACTGATGCCTGGATGAAATGATCGGCAAACTCCACTTAATTATCTTTTTACTCGGTAAAGCTGCTGCAAGATGCTCATAACCAAGGTTTTATTTGATTAAATATAAGGACAGAGTGTACCGCAGTGTTCCCGTTCATTTTTAAAGCTGGTGTCGACGTTTTTTGGCTCTATCGCTTTTATCGAATTACCGCTTATATCAAATTATTTTGCTGTTCTGTTGACTTTGTTGTAATGAGGGATTACTGTATGTATGGTAACTGCACCAACAGGTAATGCTGCATGTCACCGCTTATAAGCAGTTACGCCTCGGAAGAATTATGTTTTTTGTAGTCGTGCGAATAGTGGATTTTGAGTTTGAAGCAATTCAAAGCGAGTAGTGGTTTGGCAGAATATTTTCGAATTTAACATCAACTAGTTTCGTCAACTCTTCCATCATAGTTGCACCATGTTAAGGGGGCACTCCCTGGAGGGTCTACTTCTTAAGTACTGGTGCTATTTCAATGAAATTGGCAGGGTATACCCTGCCAATTTCATTGAAATAGCGAGGCAAACTTAGGAGGCTACACCAACTTTCAGCTGAAAAGGTCAATTTCGTGCCAAGTTAGTCTCGTACGTCAAAAATCGTAGTGCCAAGGGAAAAAAACTATTGTTACAAAACAGTACTAAAATGTGACAATTTTTTTTGCTTGGATATAAGGACGTTCATTTTTCTACTTTTACAAAAGTCGACGTTTTCTCGCTAAAAACGTAAGTCCGGAAAACGTGAGAGCATAGTTGCGATCTCTAGTAAATTTCACTCCAGAAAAAAACCGCACAGCAGTTAAACAGTGAAACCCAGTCATAACCATAATGAGAAAACCCGAAATTTCAATCGTTATAACCGATTATCGTGTCTGGTCTAGAAACTGATCATTTGCAGTCTAGAAACTCTAGGAACTGATCGTTATCAGCGGTACATCATTATATATAATGTCGTTATAAATGGGTTGCACTGTAAAGGCACTTGAGTCATCGAACGATAGTTCTTGAGCGATGAAAAAATGGTCAAAAGACGAAGCTGAGGAAAACGCATTTGAAAATTCAAATTTGTGCTCTACTTTAGATGGCACTTGCCACTCCACCTAAAATGCTCCAGGCGCGTATATCAGTCCCTTCTCTGCGTGGTCTTTCTGTGCTTTGGCCACAGCTTCCATCTTTCATCTCTTGCGCAATGCCTCGGAGGACTTGAGTGCCTTCACTTGGGCCTTTGCTACCTTAGTCTGAGTGGCTTTCATGGTTTGTGGTTTCTGGTGGCTTCCTGGCTCAATGCCTATCCCCAAAAGAGCTTTTTGAAGCCTCGGGGACCGAGGTTGAACTCCAAAACTGCGAGAGCCACGGCACACTCAACAGTCTTTAGAGAAACGAATTCCTCCTTTGGCCACCTCTTCCAAACAAAGGCGTTGAGAGATTCATTCACTTTCCGGTTTTTAATCAGGGAACATTTTTCAAGCCATTCCCTCCGTGACAGGCGGTTGTACAAGGGCAGTAGCTCCTTTGCCATCTCCTTGGAGAAGGCTGGTTTGTGTGGCCGAGATGCTGGTGATTCTCCCGCTTCCTCGAGTGCCTTGCTTTGGTTGAAATGACACATTAGGAGTCCATCCCAGTGGGGCCATCGATGTGCCTTAACTCCTCGTCAGTGGAGTATGAATGCGGGAGGCTAGCATACGCTTTACGCAGCGTGGCTGTAACGTTGGGTGCGCTGTCTTTGTGGGCACAGGCATAGTAGTTGGTTGGTTTGCTCACCTTGATGTTTGTGAGCTTCCCCTTTCCGCCAAGTACTTCCTTTTCTTTCTTGAGGAATTCTAGGCCTGCAAACGTCCGTTTTGCAACATGATTAATACATTAAATGCTGTGCCTGTCTGCACTAGGCCTAGTGAAAGCGGAGCAAGTGCGCTTTGAAAATAGCGAATTTGTGAGACCGCACTTCATTTTTATCAAGCACGTCGGCAAGTTGTCACGTCGAAAATAATTTATTTTGGAGTAAATGCTTTACCTAGTGGAATAAAACTTTTGGTAGTATTCTCCCCCCCTCCCTCTTAAACGAAAACCCGGCTGAACTCGTGAAGGTTGTTCCCGAGCTTCCACTTGTCCATTTATAAGATAATCTTAATCTAACTATATTTATGAATTTTCTCCTCAGAAAGTCCAATGCCTTGAGATGGCAAGTGAATGACAGATTTGATATAAAATTAAACTCGTAGATGTGCCCAGCTATACCGCATTGAGTGGACTTACAAATCTGTCTATATGCAAATATTCTTTCCTCAATCATAAATGTCAAAAAAAGTAAAAAGGAATTGTGAATGATGAATGCAGGTTATCAGTGCATCTCAACAGAACATATACTCTTGCATACAAGCCACAGTTTAATTTTGAAAATTTTACTGAAATGTAGATATTAACATTCACAAAGTTTCCGTTTATTTTTAAATACACCAGGCTTGCGCGTGCACCATCCCACTTTGAAAGTGTGCTTTTCTCTCAAGCAGGCATTTGCGATAGTCATACTTTTCCAAGTCTTGATCGCGGTAAGTTACTCCGTTCAGTGCGCTTCTTACCGAACACCGGTCAACTGCGAAAAAGCAACACCCACAAGAGCAAGCTGCGCGGGTGTTGCTTTTCTGCAGTGCGCCGGTGCTTGGTAAGAAGCACGCTCAACGGGCTACCTTGACGTAATCAAAACTTTGAAAAATATGAATATTACAGTTCGTCCATAAGCGAATATCGAAGAATGTATTATTCGTTACTACTATTCTAAATTTTAAATATTAGCGCAACAATGTATTTTTTTATGAAACGCTGGTTCGTACAGATCGCCCAACACCAAAGTGACAGCAAGTGACAGAGCACATTTTCATGCAGTGTGGGATCGATCTGCCTTTAAGATTGCCAGTACATATTCATTACTGTAGAGAGCTATTTAGCCAGTACAGTACAGCCGCTAACCTGGGTGTTTACCGGGTGTCATATAGTAGTGATTACGTGACTGCATGCCAGTAGGATGTCCATCCCTATCAAAATAAGCAGAGGTGGAGGCTGAGCCCGAGATCTCTGGGTTCCGGGAGTATACAAGCTTCTGCTCCACAAGCTCCACTGGTCAGTCCACCGACTAACAAGCCCCGCACAGTAATGCTAGCTCCATGCCAGGGGTGGCCATGGCTCGTGGCTTTCAGGTAAACATAACGCCCTCCACCTGGCAGATCAGAAAGAAAAAAATATAGAATGGAAGATGGCTTGCGTTCTTGGAGCCTTGTGCCACCATACATAAAGCTGCTCGAGGAGCGCAACCACGTCATTCGAACCAATCTTCAAGGTGCTTGTTTCACGACGAAGGGACGTGTAGTAAACAAATGTAATGAGCAATCGCTTCATGAGGGAGACACCCTGTGGCCACCAACTGAGATAAAAGAAATGAAATAAAATTGCCACACCACCTTTCTGCCGTGGCTCTTTACTTTAAGTGTCTGTTTTTGTGGCTGGTGCATACGTCCCTGTGACCACCCCTGCTCCGTGCATTCATCATCAGGTGGTAGTTGTTGGTAGAAACTCGAGATCGAGAGAGAGAGAGAGAGAGAGAGCTTCAGCACTCTCCGAACGTCCGTTGCACTCACGGGCCCCTCTCCTCTCGTTGCAGAACTACTTTGTGCAGGGCTTCCTGTTCAAGAAGGTGCAGATGCGCTTCTACAGCGGAAGGCCCCCGTACAAGGAGTTGCAGGAGGAGCTGAGGGGGAGCAGTCACCCTGGGCAAAACTTTCGCGGGAGTCGTCCATCACGAGCGCCCGCAAATCCCACGAGGGCTCTCTGCTGCGGCCGCGCCTCGCCCTCCGGGACGACTCGCTGCCCTCCTCGCCGGCGAGCAGGAAGGGGGAGGCCGAAGAGCTTGCTGTGATGGCCAACGGTACGAGCGGCGCAGTTGCCGGCGCCGGAAGTGGCGGCTGCGGCGACAGGGACCGCGCACCCTACGTGACTCGCATGTGATGCCGGGACGCTCCGCCCCGATTGTCGCACATTCGGGGAGGGTGACGAAATCCGGGGCCGTTCGCTCCGGGGAAACTATCCCGTGGTGCTCAACGACACCTGCAAAGCGTCGTTTGAGGGTCCTGCCTTTGGAAGGGTCTCGTAAAGTTGATCTCTGGAGAGTCGAGCTCTTCCTCGGATGGTGACTGCTGCTTAATTAAAGCCTTTGGCAGGAGTACTTTCCCGCATTATAGGGAGCCTTTCTACACACTCCTAGATATATGGGAGCGAGGTGACAGCGGCCGAGGTAAGCTCGGCGGTGCCCTGCGCAGCGTTCGACACATCCACGACGTCTCTGCCGTTTTTTTTTTTTTGTCGGATTGTCGCATTCACGTTTGGTTGAGCTATCGCTTTATTGGCTGCAATATCGTGGGAAAGGAAAACAATGCCGGTCCCACCTTCAAAGCCACTGACAACCAGTTGGGCCTGGCTGAGTTCAGTCATCGGCATGTCCGGTCAGCGAGGTTTCTACGTCGGAAAGCCCAACGGCCACGATTGTTTGGTTCCGTACTGGCACTTTAAACGCCAACGGGACACCGTCTGAAAGTTTCGGCTACCGAGCTGTGACTAACACTGCCTTATTCGATGGAAAATTGTTGTGGTTTCCAACCTTGCGGTGCCTGTATGTCGAAGGTCAAGCTTTTAATGGAAACGGGAATGACCTATTAAATTGAGCTTAATTTTTCTACCTCTCTGCTTGCCTGATAAGAGGGATACCATTAATGCTTGGCACCCCTTATCCTCTTCCTTTCTTAACTGCAATCGAGTTATGGTTTTTTGTTTGCTTTTATGGCAGCCATCAAACGACTATTGAGTGGACGATTCTATGTCTAGCAAGTGGAGGAAGGAAGCTGTAAGGTCGCCTTTATATTTGATCGTTCCGCCATTGGAAACTTTTGGGACCACCCTATATAGAGACATGTTTTCTGACCATGTCTGATGACCATGTCTCATTAGGTGGTAATTAATCTCGATTTGCTCACTACTCCTGCAGTCAAAGGGCAAAAGCCGCTTGCTAGCGAGTTGGGTAATTGTCTCGTTGAATTCGATCGCATAGTTTTCGTCCTTCGCTATTTTTAGTTTTGCACAAAAGAAAGCTTTGGCCGTAAACTCTGGCCTCATGATAGGTTCTTTGTTCCGCTGACTTTTAAATATTTTTATCGTGATTTGCTCAAACAAATACTTTGTTTCCTACGTAGCGTATAACGCTTTTAGAGCTATAGGCACCAATCCGTGGCTTGATGGAGCGTTTCCTTTGCACGCGCTCTCGCGCAAATGGGGTGCTGCTTGACGCTTTGCAGCCATGTACATTTTGTATGAAAGGGTGTTTATGTTCTTTTTGCTCGAGGTAAGAATCTATATTTTTAAAATTTAATAATTGTTTCACCTCTTATTCACTTTGTAGGTAAAGTCAGTATGTGTGACTTTCGGTTGTACAGACTAGTAGATATTTTAACCTGCCGTCTAAGGTGCAGTCTACAATTTATTTGCTACATTGTATGGCCCTCGGAAACATCTATATTTGTGCAATAGGGGCAAAGTATGAATTTAACACCTTTAGGTTGGAGTATGTGGTCAGGCTCCTTTGCTAGGGAAGAGTTGATTGGCAGAAGCCAGAAGTGGAATGCACGCACAATAAGTTCAACTCTTAAGAGTCCCTGCCGAGGGTCATGATCGGCGCCAAGTAAAAAAGGAAACTGTTTGCGTGCATTTTCTCCACTTCTAGTATCTCTCGAAGCACAGATTACACCATTAGCATTTTGCGTCTACATGAAATATCTTGTTCAATGAAATATCTTGTTTAAGTCAAGTGCTTCATCTCGGAGAAAAAAATTGTTTCCCTGCTTTGGTATCAGTCAATATTGGGTGAACTGACCAGGTCAATGTGTTTTTGCACTGGAGGAACCGCATGAACAGTCACATGTGTGATGTGTCAATGATGCTACTTTGCTTGCTTGTCCTGTCGCGCGAGCATAGAAGCACTTCTCTGGCAAGTCTAACCCTTGTGTTTTTATGTATTGGCATTACTGTTTCCATCCAAAGTTGCCTTTAGGTCAACACCTTTTTGTCTTGGCCTTGAGAAGTTTCATCTACGTTCTTCGGCATGAAAGGGAAAGCTCCGGGCGAGCAAAGGATTGGTTTTCAAATTGTGCTCCAAAGTACTTCGCATGTGGAGACATTCAAACTATTCTCGCTTTTCGGGCACCAAACTTCTGTAACGGGAAGCGACGATTGTTTTCAGGCTCTAAAAATGCCCTCATCACAAAAGCAAAGCATTTTTTTCTAATATTTTTGAATGTTGAGAACATGGCTTGCACTGGCCAAGACACAAAGATGACGGGAGAATTGTTTTGTTTTTTGACTATAGTCTGTGTATTTGTGCAAGTGCAATCATTGATTGTGTTGGAGGAAAGAATGGGAACGATTACACGTCTGCCAATTGCGATGCCTTGCCGGAAAATGCACGGATTGTCACCGGAAAACGGAGTTCCACACTTTTAAGCGAGCTTTACAGGTTATACCCCCACATAAAAAATTAATATTTGGTTTTGAGTAATATTGTAGATGAGAAGGAAAACACGTTTCTTTTCCTTTCGCAGTGCTAAAAGGAGAGGAAGTCATGCAGTAGCTTAACTTTGCCCACAGCGTGCATGGAAAGCGTCGTAATTTAAGATGGCACTATTTTGTACAGATGTAGCTGGTAGCTTTTGTATCTTTGTACGGTGTTTCGCTACAAGGTATACTGCAAAAACCAGTGTCTACAAGTCCTTTTTTGTTTTTTATGAGAATGTGCAGTTGGAGATGCTCGCCTTAAAATTTGTTTTTGTGCCGGATAATAAAATTCCGAAAGACAATCAGAAATGTTTAATTTGTCTTGGCCAAACACACCATTATCGGTCACCCTAGCAATAGGTGCCTGCTACTTGGCTGGGGTTGCATGCACGATGTCCGATATTCCACAGAAGAGCTACTGCGCATGCTCTCAGTGAATTCCACAGACCAGTAGACAAAAATGGCAGCACCTATGAGATCATTACGAGATTATTACGAGTTCGGAGTTACCAGGCTTACCAGCTGGAATACTTTGTTAATGCTTGAGCCACTGAACGTTTGGTGGGTTCAATACTTGCATTCTAAAGTAGAATAAAGTTAGCCATATTGTTTTCTGTTTTGCTTGTACTCTGTTTCTGTAAATTGTACGAAAACATCAGCCTGTTACTTCAAACTGATTAAAAGTGTTAACCTTAAAGGGAAACTGAATATGTTCTGTATTTGAGGAAAAACACTAAACGTCTTCATTTGGCCTCCAAGGTCACGAATATCGAGATAATTTTTTTATTCGGTGCACGGAGCCTGCAGAAAATTATTGTCAAAGTACCGCCTGAAGCCCTTCCCCCTTTTCCGGAGTGTGACTTCATATTGGGAGTTTTCGAAATCTCCACTCTCGCGCACGTTCGCCGCCTAACAAAGCTATGCACGTGCACTCTTGCAATTTTCAAGAAAAGGACACAAAAAGACGTCATGGCTGGTGCCAGTGCGGGGAATGGCAAGCTTGCAATTGCGTACACTGCCCACACAAGTGACATGAGCTTGGTGGCCGAAAGATTCTAATATGACGTAACGACTGGTCAGAGGTTTTTCGTGTTTTCTCGCGTTTAATAACACCTTGGGGGAAAACAAACGTGATATTCTGATTCACGGAATAAAAAGAATCTAAAAGTCGCCTCTAACGCGTTTTTTTTCTTCTCAAGAACCTCTTTAGCTTCTTTTTAACTGAGCAAAAAGAAATGGGGTTGCAGATTGTGATTGCCACTTCGTCATTATTTGAGGGCATATAATTTCTAACTTCCTCAACATTTCGGGGCATATAATTCGTTACTTCATCATCATTTGGGGGTATATAATTTGTTACTTTGTCACAATTTGAGGGTGTAGAATTCATGTCGAGAGAATGCGAAAGGAAGTTGGCGATGCAATTGAGTAGTAACAATGTTGACTCGCATATGTGGCTCCGCTGAGTTCTTTGGGATGAACCTGAAGCTGCCATGTTTGTACAGTTTCATGTCACATGTACATGAAACTACTGAAGTAATGCGATTGCTACACTGATCTCGCCAAAATGTGAGGAACGAATTTGCATGAAAGTTGCGCCAAAGCTTAATTTTACTTCACTGATACTTTTTTAATGCGAAAGCATTAACTGTCTCATGGAGCGAGCTGACGTCATCAGTGTGAAGCGCGAAAACGGCAGATAGTTTCCTTCGGTTCCATTGGCTGGCGCGCGTCGACGAGGTTCCCATTGGCCGCTGCGCCATGGCCTCCTAGATGTCGAAGCGCGCGAACGCTTCTCCGGCCGTCCCATTCGTGCGGAGAGGGCGTAATCGAAAAAAGAGAAGGACGCGGCGTGTCTCCGCGGGGAGGCGCTCCCAACCCAGTCATCGACAGCATGGCGCGAGGCTGAAGATTTCAAGAAAAAGTCTTGTTACGTCGAGTTACTGCAACTTATACTTACACATTTTTGTGAATTGTGGTAGAACGGTGAACAGCTGCTCTGGGGACGTAGATAGAAAATTTGCGATGCTTATTTAAATATTTTTTAGAGATATTCACCTGGACATATTGCGGCTAGCGCTACAAGCGCGCCTTTTGATACATTTCATTGCAATCTGTAGCACGCATAAAATGAAAAAAAAGCTACGTACTGATACTAAATATTGAAGTCCGTGTTGTCCTTCTTTTAATAATTTTAATATTTATTACGCAATGTTTGCGGGTCCTATTGCGGTGTTTGCTTCTACTAGAAGTACCTTTAAGCCGGGGTCACACTGCTTATACATTATACACAAGACATTCTGCAGATATCAGTCACCACGATATCCGTGGTTCAAATGCCGCGTGCCAAGTGTCTCCTTGAACTCGTTGCCTTGCCGCATTCGAAGCTCAGATCTGGTGATGACTCGAGTTCGAATCTGTTTGCACACTGTCTTTTGTATGATGTACAAGCAGTGTGACCCCGGCTTTGGGGAAAACTTATGGCGGTGAGGTCCAACCCCCTCACAATGATTTCGCCATTTTTTATACACTTAGTGATAATTGTAGGTACCGATTGAAAACGTTGGGAATTATCTTGTAAACGTCCAGTTTTTGGCACATGTAGCGCAGACGGTAGACCTCCATATACCGTAATGCACTTTGTGATGTAACTCAATTGATATGCAAACAAACAATGGAATCTCAAGAAAAAGAACTCTGGTTTATCCGCTATCCATTTCCGACAGCCGGCCCGGCCCGACCCGAAGCTAATTTTCACGCGCCAGCTGCGCTTTATTTTAGCCCAGTATGAATAGCTCACAAATTGCGCGGCATGGCAGCTCGCTTGCAAATGCTACGCATAAGTTGATTACGATACCCAATAGTAAATACTGTAAGCATTTTTTTGCTGCTATTATTAGTTCGACCAATCTGCAGGCCTAGGCAGCTTGTCAAGAAAAATCACCTGCTCTTACTTTTTTTCTGCGACCAAACACGCGCGGAAAGGACGGAAAAACAAAAACGACAAGCAGAAGTAAACAAAACCACGTGTCACAGTCGGAAAGGAAGGGAAACTTCGCGACGGGTTTAGACAAAAAATGGAGTAGTAGAATAAGTGTACCAGTTTGCACAGCGACCAATCAGAGCGCAGGAGGGCGGGGCCTAACCCGATCCGACCAATCACAGCGCAGGAGGGCGGAGCCTAACCCGATCCGACCAATCACAGCGCAGTGGGGCGGGGCCCTTTCCCTCTCTCTCATCCCAGTGACCAATGACAGGCCGTGGGCATCGATGGCCCCGCCCACAGGGCATTATCCAGTGACCAATCGGAGCTCAGCGAGGTCCCGCCCTCGCGTCACGTGCTCGGTATAGGTGTGAGGTCACGTGTCAGGCGCGTGCCAGAAGCGTGCCATGACCTCAGACCTCAAACCGCAAACCACAGACCTCAAACCGCAAACCGCAAACCTCAGACCACAAGCCAGGTGTTGTGGTCATCACCTGATAACAACCCCGTGATGTCACACAGGGCGCTAGGGGCGTCTTACGTGTGATGGGTTCGAGCTGCGTCCGACAGATGGCGCTCACGTGATGTCGCACATAAAGTCCCTCTATACTGGAAAAGTAGCGACAACCTTTGATCATGCCGCCGAGCTCAGCGGTAGGCCGGTGTAGGGCACGTGACCTTCTCCTATCGCTCCGCCCCTTTGGCAGCCATGAAAGATCCAGCCAGCAGATCTTCCCCGTGTCTCGTGTGTCGCCAGCTGCGCCGCTAGCTACGCCGGCCTCGCGTTACGCCGGAAAGATCCGGACTTGTTTAGATGTTCGTGCCAGTCTTGCTGTCGTCGTTGGTGGTGTAGCTTTTCGTTTCCTTTTTGTAGCTGGATGTACGTTTCGCGTTTCGCCACGAATTGCGTTGTCGAACGGCCGATATGCCTGGTTGCTGTGCCGTGAACTGCAGCACGCGAACAGGTCTTGGCAAGAAGTTGTTCTGCATTCCTCGCGGGAAAGAGAACGCCACAAGAAGAAAAGTGTGGTTGCACCGAATCGGCAGAAAGAATTTCACACCCACGACAGGGACAAGAGTGTGTGAGGTGAGTAACGTGAACCTATAAAATGCTTTGGATACTTAACACAGCAATAGGCTTAGCGGAATTGAGTGATTCTTTTTTTATGAATTGATCGCGAGAGTTCGCTCTTTCGCTACGTCTCACGTTGTACCTACATACACACTTCCTAACACAATAATTGTCGCAAATGCAGCCTTTAAAGAGCGTGTGAAAAAAAAAACGAAAAAAAAAACGGAATAGATATTTTGCTCGTTTCCGGGGTATTGCCGATCGCACATTGTACCAAAGCGTGTCGGTTCGAGCAGATTGGTCAGCAAATGCACACTGCTTGAGTAACGCGAACCATTTGGCGTTTTTGTGTTGTTTTTTGTGTATAATACCGATGCCACGAAGAGACTGCCCACGCACGGCATCATAATATGCGGCCCCTTTCTTTAGCGCAGCAACGGGTCGCATATCCGACGCTGTATGCAGATCGTAATTTCCTAAGAATTGTGAGCCGGTTCCTTACGACAGTTCGTTGTTTTCCCATCCCAAAGGTCATTATTTTTGTGTACGTTGTGTTATTCCTATATAATTGTGGGCCACTAAGAAATGAATCGTACCGATCTCAAGCAGAAATTTCTTTCATGAATGTCTTTTTTTTTATTTTTATCGTAGGATCACTTCAGTGTTGATGAGTTCGAACCACTCATTCTCCTGAACTCAAATGAAAAAAGCTGAAACCACATGCTACACCTAGCATCTTCTCCCATCGGCCAACTCCAAAAGCAAGAAAACCACCCCGCAAACGAATGAGAGATGATGATTCTGGTATGTACATGATCTTGACCAAGATGACATTCTTGAATCAGTCCCTGCTGCCTTACATACTAGCTCAATAGTCAAAGGCATTTTGACTCCTCATGAAATGTGTGATCATGCCGTTTATGTGTTCTATGCAGCCAAGGCCAGGTCAGCTGCTAAAGATGACTGCACATCCGAACCAGACCACGCAGCAACAGGTAAGTTCGGTATGTTTATGCCTTGTGGCCCATCTCTTACTACGTCTTGTGCGTGCTCACACCGTTTATTTGTTTTGTACAGTTACAGACAGGTCATGTGCCAAAAGATCCTGCACGTCGCAGCCAGACCCCGCAGCAACTGGTAAGCATAGTTTGTTTACGTGCTGTAACGAATTTCTTACTGCGTCTTGTGGATGCTCACACCATTTATGTGTTCTGTGCAGCAACGCATAGCTCAAGTGTCGAGGCATGCTGCACATCTGGCCAAGTCCACGCAGCAACAGGTAAGCTTCATCTGTTTATGTGCGATAACGGTTTTCTTACTGCATCTTGTGGGTGCTCACACCATTTATGTGTTCTGTGCAGCTACGGAGAGGTCCAGTGCCGAGACATACTGCATATCCGAGCAAGACCACGCAACAATGGGTAAGCTTAGTTTGTTTACGTGCCGTAACGGTTTTCGGACTGCGTCTTGTGGGTGCTGACACCATTTACGTGTTCTGTGCAGCTACGGCTAGGTTAAGTGCCGAGACATACAACACATCTGACCATGTCCACGCAACGACAGGTAAGCTTAGTCCATTTACGTGCCGTATTGGTTCTCATACTGCGTCTTGTGGGTGCTGACACCATTTATGTGTTCTGTGCAGCAACGCAGAGCTCAAGTGTCGAGGCATGCTGCACATCCGACCAAGTCCATGCAACAACCGGTAAGCTTAGTCCGTTTATGTGCCATAACGGTTTTCTTACTGCATCTTGTGGGTGCTCACACCATTTATGTGTTCTGCGCAGCTACGGCTAGGTCAAGTGCCGAGACATACTGCATATCCGACCACGACAAAGCAACAATGGGTAAGCTTAGTTTGTTTACGTGCCGTAACGGTTTTCTTACTGCGTCTTGTGGGTGCTGACACCATTTACGTGTTCTGTGCAGCTACGGCTAGGTCAAGTGCCGAGACATACAGCACATCTGACCATGTCCACGCAACAACAGGTAAGCTTAGTCAGTTTACGTGCCATGTGTGTTCTCTTACTGCGTCTTTTGGGTGCTGACACCATTTATGTGTTCTGTGCAGCTACGGAGAAGTCCAGTGCTGAGACATACTGCATATCCGAGCAAGACCGCACAACAACGGGTAAGCTTAGTTCGTTTACGTGCCGTAACGGTTTTCTTACACCGTCTTGTGGGTGCTGACACCATTTATATGTTCTGTGCAGCTACGCAGAGCTCAAGTGTCGAGGCATGCTGCACATCTGGCCAAGTCCACGCAGCAACAGGTAAGCTTCATCTGTTTATGTGCGATAACGGTTTTCTTACTGCATGTTATGGCTGCTCACACCATTTATGCGTTCTGTGCAGCTACGGACAGGTCTAGTGCGGAGACATACTGCATATCCGAGCAAGACCACGCAACAATGAGTAAGCTTAGTTTGTTTACGTGCCGTAACGGTTTTCGTACTGCGTCTTGTGGGTGCTGACACCATTTATGTATTCTGTGCAGCTACGAAGAGGTCAAGTGCAGAGACATCCTGCACATCCGACCATATCCCCGCAACAACAGGTAAGCTTAGTTGGTTTACGTGCCATACTCGTTCTCTTACTATGTTTTCTGGGTGCTCACACCGTTTGTGTTCTGTGCAGCTATGGAGAGGTCTAGTGCCGAGACATCCTGCACATCTGACCGTATCCCCACAACAATGGGTGAGCTTAGTTGGTTTACGTACCGTAATGGTTCTCTTACTACGCTTTTTGGGTGCTCACACCGTTTGTGTTCTGTGCAGCTACGAAGAGGTCAAGGGCCAAGACATCCTGCATCTCCAACCAAATCCACGCAACAACCGGTAAGCTTAGTCCGCTTACGTGCTGTGACCATTCTCTTACTGAGTCTTCAGGGTGAAATGCTTTACATCAGATATAACTTGTTTCACAGCCTCATCCACACAAGCGGCTCTACTGAAGCGGATAAAAGAACTCGAAACTGAACTCCAGGCTACTCAACGGAGGCTCAGACTAGCACAGAAACAGAGATGCCAAGCACTTGCTGCGAAGCAGCGCCTTACTGCTGGACTGAAGAAGTACATGAATGAGGACCAAATCAAATGCCTTGAAAAAAAGACAATGAGGGGAACTCGATGGAGTAAGAAGACGATTATAAAAGCCTTAAAAGTGAGACTGTCCTGCGGAGCACGGGGCTACGATGTCGTGAAGGAACTTGGCCAACCTTTGCCCTCAGAACGTACGCTGCAACGTCGCCTAAAACGGTACAAGTTTGCTCCGGGGTTGCTTCATGACATTATGGAGTCTCTTGCATTAAAGGTATGTGCAGATATGGCTCTTGCTTTGACCATTGATACTTGTTGCGGCCACATGCTTTATTGTTTGAATCGGCCCACTTACTCTTTTACTCTTTGCAGGTTAATGTCATGTCACCAGAAGAGCGTCATGCCACCCTGATGCTCGACGAAATTCAACTTAAACGAGGACTGGCCTATGACGCCTCATCTGGCAGGGTGCTTGGGCCCCCTACCCTTCCTCTAGCAGATGGAACGCTGCCAGCTCGCTGTTTGGCCACTCACGGGCTTGTGTTTATGCTTGGTGGAGTAAGTACACGCTGGAAACAAACTATCGCCTATCATCTGACTGGTGGCTCGTTCCATGCCAAGACTGTGAGGGACTTTATAATCGAGATTATAAAGGCCTGTGAAGCCATTTCCTTAAAATAGATGTCGTCGTCACGGATATGGGTGGCGGAAACCAGGGCCTTTGGAAATTGTTCGGAATAGTTGTTGGCAAGCACAGCAAGCCAAAAACCTCATGTCCCCACCCATGCGATAAGACTAGGAAGCTGCATTTCATGGCAGATGTTCCGCATCTTTTTAAGAACTTAAGGAATCACTTGACGAAGGATCACAAAATCTGTGTGCCCGAGGAAGTTGTCAAAAGACATGGTCTTCCAGGAAACCAGGTGTCAATCGAGCCTATCAAAAAGCTGGTGGAAATCGACAGCAAGGCAGACCTGAAGCTGGCTCCCCATTTGAAGCCTTCCTGTGTGGATCCTAACCACTACGATAAAATGAAAGTGGGACCGGCATTCAGTTTGCTGAACAGTGACACAGGCGCTGCATTGCGTTTGCTAGTGGATGACGGAACGCTGGAGAAGTCAGCAGTAACAACTGCTTGGTTTGTCGAAACTATGTTCAGGTGGTTTCGCCTTATGACTTCAAGAACGACCAAACTGGCTCTCAGTCACTTTGATGATGTACAGTATGGCAAGGCAGTTGGATTTCTAGAGGAGATTATTCAACTTTTCGAGCAACTCTCTATCGTTGATGGAGGAAAGATTGCATGGAAGCCAGTACAGACTGGATTCATCCTCGCTACCACGTCTGTCTTGGAGCTACAGAAGCTTTTCCTTGAAAGCTACGACTTCAAGTTTGTTTTCCTTAGCCGCTTCAGTCAGGATGCACTCGAGAACTTGT
This sequence comes from Ixodes ricinus, assembly GCA_037355805.1. Classification (NCBI taxonomy): domain Eukaryota; kingdom Metazoa; phylum Arthropoda; class Arachnida; order Ixodida; family Ixodidae; genus Ixodes; species Ixodes ricinus. The sequence continues at coordinate 125,031 of JAZHYW010002203.1, forward strand.
TCTCAACTCTGCGGTGCAAAAACCCAGTGCCTCGTGTGATGGAGTTCAAAAGCACACTTCGTGCCGCTACGATGGCTCAGTTCCTACGCCCAAGCAGGGATGGCAGCTATATTGAAGACGATTGCTTCCTTCTGGCCGGCATGGAGCAAAATGAAAAGACAACCAAAAAAAAAGTAGTGTTGCTTCCCCTCCAGATTTTCTTGATCTAGAAAACCCAGAACAAGAATCTCTTGAGTACCTGGCGGGCTATGTTGTGGCACAGATTAAGAAAAAGAACTCGTGTGAAAGCTGCAGGGCAGCCATAACTGGAACAACTGGAGCGAACAAACTCACATTGCTTAAGTCGTATAACAAGGAGAGCTTGACACTAGCAGTAGCTTCGCCTGCAGTACTGCAGATTGTAGAAACTGCGGAAGGCTATGTGCGGAGCAACCAAGAAGCCCTTATTACAAATAAGGTTTTAGTGTCCAACTTGCAATCGACTATTCAAGAGGCTTTGCTGCTGGGGAACTGCCTCCCAACTTGTCATAGAATTGGTGAAGTGCTGCTTGCAACTTTCTTGAGGACAAGAATGCGTATTCTAGTCAGAAAAGAAAACCAGCGGCTCTTGGAGAGTGATCGGGGCAGCCAAAAGTGTGGCAGCCGAAGCATCGGTATGCATGTCGCTGCAAGCAGCATTCGGTGACTTGGGTGTTTTGTACTGCCCGAGTGCTTTGTACAATGTTTCCTGATCATGTGAATGACTCTTTTTGTGTTTCTCTAGTTTTACTTTGTATATTAGATAATTAACTTTCACGTAACCTTTATAGTTCGTTCCTTGCTACATTAATACTTAAAGGACGCTGACAACCCCCAAAATGCTTATTTTATTTTTGTCAGGCGATTCATTATGGTGTCAGAAGACTACCTAATCAATATTTTACTAAAGCGTCGCATATATTTTGAATGGTCAAAAAATGTAACTGCTCGGAACCGAAACTGAACTGGGGAGGACGAGGAAATATAGAGAAGGAGAGTTGGCGGAAGTCACATGGCTGTGGCACTTTTTTTTCTTCAATCAACATATTTGGGGCTTTTTAGAAGCCACAAAAAATGGGTATCATATTTCTTTTCTATTTTTAATATTGAGTGTGTGCAATGATCCATGACTTCGATTATATTTTGTTGTTGCGTCTAAACCATAGAAATTGGCAAGTGACCACGGAGAAGAGAGTGAGTGCGAATCAAACTGGTGAGTTCTCGATCCGCGGTTTTCGGGTGGAAAGAATATGAATTTCGAGCCACAAATTGTGTTGTGGGTAGTTGGGCTCGCATATGTCATGTACAAATAAAAACCTTGGCGAGCATAAGTACACTGTCAGTCTCCCCTTAAACCTCTTGTAAACATTCAGTGTTGTATATGTATATATTAGTGTTGTATGTATATATATTTCAGATGAGGCCTTTTAGTAATATTATATTTGTGTACTGTCTGTTGCTAAAGCTGGCTAGTGTGAGTCCTTTTCATAATTTTTATGTTTTGCCTGTTAAATTTGTGTAGTGTGACACCTTTTAATAAATTCCCATATATTGTCTTTCTTGTAAAAATTGTATCTGAGCATGTGTATAAGTGTTTCCATTCACTGCTGTCTTGGCTATGGTGGTCTGTGGTAATTTGAAAATAAATACATGCCACATATTTTACTCTCAAGAGTCAGTTGCCTTTTCTTTGCAAGATTTGTTTTTCCCAATTCTGGTTAATGACCAAAACCCAAGTTGGATATTTTTACTTTTAGTAAATATAAAGGAGGCAAAACTTCCCAACTGCCATGTCAACACATTTATTACAGATCTATGTAATACAACATATAAATAATGTGTCACTATCTTTTCTTTTTACATAGCTTGGGCAGTTATTTTATTTTTGGCAAATAACCATAGAATTCATGCAAACTAGAAAAAAAAAGAGGCTTGAAGCCACGATACAAACGAAGGAACCCTAGTTTCCAATGGTATGGCCAACCGACACCATCGATTCGTAAGTACAGAAGGGCTTTACAGATCGGAATACAGTAGCAGTGCATCAACGTCAACCGTGCCCCCTAACCCCCGCCAAAAAAAAAAAAAATTGAAGAGTAACGAGTGGCAAATTAGCCCTGCTATACATGCAGTCACCCGAATTTCAGAAGGCCACGGGCGAAACCGCCTCGACAGCAATGATCGCAATTGTCCGGCGTCCCCAATAGCTCATGCATGTTTATCTACGGTATGATTGCTATGGCTTTTCAAGCTCTTTTTAGCGCGGAGGCAGCAGCAGTCGCAACTCGCGCTTGTAGTCATTAAGCTTGTGGAAGATTGCAGGATCTAGAATTTCTCGCGATTTGTGGGGCCGCATATTATGAAGGCTTTCTGACGTATTTATTACTGACGATGACGGTGCTTACAACGCTCGTGACAACCATATCTTTGTATTGTTACTCGTGAAAATAAAGCTGCGTTCTATTTTCTATGTACTGAGTTCTGTGAGCTTTATCAGAAGGTTGAAAACGCTGCCGTCACGTTTAACTCATTCTTTCTTGGTGTTTAACACTTGCTTGGCACTATGCAATGTGAGAATGTATCAGAAACCTGCACTTTCAAATACGCAACGCGAAAGATTGTGCTCTCTGAATGCGCGGAGAGGACACGGCCGTCGTCTGCTAGTTCTCCTTCTTGGTACCCCCTAGGCGGCGCGCGCGGCGCCAAAAAGAGAGAAAGAGAGAAACGTGAAGGGTGAGGAGGAAAGATGGCGCTACCTTTCCAGTATTGACTCCGTAAGTGTGACGTCATGGGTCCAAACAAACCGTTGCTAGGGTCGTTGTTATGGACAAATACATGTGGCTCGGTTTCGCTACGAAAACCCGACCGTCCAAAAATCAGGAGTAGGATTTAAACTTCTAAAAATCACAGATATAGAAAGCTTGAATGTCATATATGTTTCGACAGAAGTGTGCCGGTAATCGCTCGTTTCTGAAATATTTACGACTGCAACTTCCGGTCCTCAAGATGCCTGCAGCAGACGACGAATGCAAGACGTATGCCGTCTGCCGCACGCCGGCCGACCAAGTGGGGCCGTCATTTGCATCGTGTGAATAAAGACGATATTCTGACATCGCATTGGTTTGAAATATAATGAGTTTCAAACACTTATAAGATTTCATAGTGGGGTGCGATGCAAAATATGGTTTATCGAAAGTCCGGGCGTCAATCGAGATGATCGTCTGCTAAAAGATCGCATTGCACCCGTGAGAAAAGCACTTCAGGCGAACGGCTGAGATCCCAAGTTTTGTTTGCGGACTCGCGCTATGCGAGGGTGCTTCGTATACCTGGTTGTAACCATCGCGTGGAGAAGATTCTTGCAGTTTCTTCAGATTTCCGCAAGACCCCAAAGCGCGAAAGAACTGGATAAAATCAGCAGAACCCATCCTTTGGGAATGATTATCTACGTTAATGCGAATAGCATCAAACGGTGCGGAGTTATGCGCGTTCGTCAGGTGGCCGGCACACTCTAGATACGCCAGCCCACTCTTAAGGCGATTCTAAATTTGTTGACACTTTCACAGCCCTGCGCACGATCTCCGCAGCCCAGCACGTGCGTTTGTGTCACTAGGAAGGCGAGCAAAGCACGCGCCATACGCACAAACACTCAAAATGGTACCGACCAGACTTTCTGGCGTCTCAGCTAGTCTCAACCAACGGTACTCTAAACGGTTGTTGATATCTTTACCATAGGACGCGCCTTACAGCGCTGTCACAGCTACCGGTGGCGCGTTCCATGCACGAGGCTCATTCCGCTCTCGTGAGGGTGAGCACGGCCGCTACATCACCCTCTCCCGAGCGCGGGAGAGCGTGAGCTAGGGGCAGTGCTAAGCCTCACGAGAGCGGAATGAGCCCTCGTGCATGGAACGCGCGCGATGGTAAAGATATAAACAGGTGTTTAGAGTGCCTTGAATGACTGCCTTCATAGCTCTGTGGTTAGCGCGTCTGCCTGCTGATCAGAGGGTCAACGGTTCGAATCCCGCCGGCGCCGGTCTTTTTATTTATTTATCGACCCGCGGCGTAAGAGGTTAGATAGCCAGATAGATAGATAGATAGATAGATAGATAGATACATAGACGAAAAGTGCGTGAAGTATCCAAAGAATGCTATTCGCATTAAAAAACAAAAGGCGAGTTTATTACAGATTGTACTCGCATCGCGAGTTTGATGAAGATCGTCACCAAAAGAGCACATCCACGGAATTTGATGTATACAAAGGGGAAGAAAAAAAGCAAAATACTGCGAAATCGCGATAGACATGCAATTCTTTAATAACCTGACAACCACAATAATAATAATAACAAACGACTTACCTCGACGGCGTACGATTTGTTTCTCATGCTGGCCTGCACTACGCCGGTAATGAATGCACTTCAGGTCGTCGTCGTAACTGATCTGCATGACGTGGTTTGATTTTACTGCATTTTCACCCCTCGTAACGAAGCTAAGTTGTTCACAGAAAAAAAACGCACATTGCGGAGGCCTCTACGGTTATGGTGATGCACTTGTTTTTGTCGCTCGACGCCCGCTGCAACAGAGGCCAGCAAATCTATCGTGTCGTCTGCTACCAAAGCAAAGCGGAGTGTAAGACTTCAGAAATGGCTTGCATCGTTGCGATACGACACTGAGACGACAAGAACATCTTCATAATTCGATATCAAGAAGTTAGGTTGCTTACAAAAAATTATTTACTTACTTGTAAGCAAAAATCTAGCCTCATGTGGAGTCTCCATGCATTAGTCCATAGCAACGTCCCTAGCAACGGTTTGTTTGGACCCAGACGCCATGTTGTGACGTCATCACTTACGAAGTCAATAGAGGTACCTTAGTCGCACAGGGTTTGTGCTGCATCCGAGGGAGGGCGCTGCGCTGCGGTCACATGACGCAGCACAGCGCCACGTGTCACGTGACGCGACATTATTTGAATCGCTGGGCGGTAAATGCCCATTTTATTCGATTAAAAAAGGCTCTGCGGGCGACGGGGACTCGACCTCTCCACCTTGGGTACAGCAGCCCGACGCTCTATCACCTGAGCTACGAGCACAATGCTTCCCGGACCGCTTAACTTGTGTTAGTTGTTCGTGTGTGTGTGTGCAATTCATGATAACAACCACGTGATGTCGCACAGGGTTCGAGCTGCGTACGACAGATGGCGCTCACGTGATGTCGCACAGGGTTCGAGCTGCGTACGACAGATGGCGCTCACGTGAGCGACGCACAGGGTTTGTGTTGCATCCGAGGGAGGGCGCTGCGCTCCGGTCACATGATGGTCACGTGATTTGAATCGCTGCGCGGTAAATGCAATTTTTTCGATTAAAAAGGCTGCGCGGGCGACTGGGACTCGACCTGTCGACCTTGGGTACAGACCGCTTAACTTGTGTTAGTTGTTCCTGTGTGTGCAATTCATGATAACAACCACGTGATGTCGCACAGGGTTCGAGCTGCGTACGACAGATGGCGCTCAGCTGATGTCGCACAGGGTTCGAGCTGCGTCCGAAAGAGGGCGCTCACGTGATGTCACACAGGCTTCGTGCTGCATCCAACAGAGGGCGCTGAGCTCCGGTCACATGATGGTCACGTGTTTTGAATTTGAATCGCTGCGTGGTAAATGCATTTTAATCGCTAAAAAAGGCTCCGCCGCAGGTCATGTGACCGTGGTTGTGTGACGTTGCTCGCCTTACTATCACGTGATTTCGCGCGCGCGATTCAAACGGTGTTCGCGGACTCGTAGCCTCGTGGTGCCCCCTTAGCATTTGGGGTCTTCGACCCGCTGATAATCGGCGTCACGTGACAGTCCCAAATAGCAGCAGCTGGGTCCCGCTAAAGTGAGATTGAGGTGAATGTAAAATTTTGAAGCTCGCGGACCGTGATTGATGTTGGTCCTGCGTAAAGTTTTAAAGCGACCCTGTTAAAATTTGGGGCCAGCTCGCAAAAACTTTGCAAAGCCGCAGCGAATTTTGGGAATAGACGCCATATAGTGTTCAGACTTTGAAGTGGTCCTCATTCAAATTGGGTGCCATCTGGTGGTAAAAGCTTCGACTCGCTATAAACTTTGGAAGTCATGTGACGGTCCAATTAGCTTCAGCCGCAAAATTTGGGGGTGAGGTGACGGTTAAACTTTGAAGCTGGCGGACCGTGTTACATCTTGGTCCAGCGTAAATCTTTGAAGTGGACCTGCTAAACGGTGGGGCAAAGTCTCGGAAACTCACAGACCGCGCTGGACCCAGTGAATTGGTTTTTTTTCTAATAGACACCATCTAGCGTTAGAACTTTGAAGTGCTAATCGCCAAATAATTGCTGACATCTGGTGGTAAAAGCTTCGACCCGCTAAATTCGGCCGTCATCTGAAGATTCCCTTAGCACCAGCTGGATACCGCTAAATTTTGGCTGGGGTAAAAGTTTGAAGTTCACAGGCCGTGCTATACATCTTGACACAGCGTAAAGCATTTAAGTTACCCTGCCGTGCGCTTACCGCACATGGTAAGCTGTACATACCTTATTTTGAGGGGTGGCGCGCACCTGAATCTCTTAGCTGACGTGAAGCATTATCACGCGACATCTCTCGATAATGTTAGCGCCAGCTTGGTAGATGGCGTCAACTCTCGCGCTCACGTCATCTCTCGTTAATTTTAGCGTCATCTGCAGCTGCTGAACGGAGCGTGTTGTGGGAAATGGATCGGAGCGTGGTCGCATTCATACGCGCTAAAGACGAGACAGATATGATGTTTCATGTTTTTTATTATCATTCGCTCTAAAAACACGCACACTTATAGATACAGATACGGCTTTTAAAATCACTCTACGCGACAGGTGAAACCACTGGAAACACTTTACACAAAAATGTACAACACAAGCAGTATCAAGACACATCCGAGGCAAAAAAAAAAAAGTTGTTGAATAACAAAGCAACGCGCGCGATACAAGTCAAAAATATATTTACAAGGTCAGGGTGTGAGACGAGAAGAGAGATAGACTCCGGCTTCCGTACACTGGCGGATTATACAAAAATGTACACAAGAAGTTTTCAACACACACCGCGGTGGGAAACGCGAGCAACTGCGTCACAGTCCAAAATATTTACATGGCGTGTGGTGAGGAGGCAGATCGCTCTTGTGTCTAAACGGGAAACGTCGTAATCCCGTCGCTGCAAATGTATCGCTTGTTGTCGAACGGATTCAGAGCAATCTTTTCGACCGCGATGCTTTTGTTCTCGTTAAGTTTTCGAGCAATCAAATACTGCGTCACTCTGTGCAAAGTTTTCGTCTCTAGAGCGTGCTTGTACAGCTCGTAGGTGAACTTGCGAGACTCAGATTTCTTTACTCCCTTGGCTCTTACGCAACATGTGTTGCTGCTTGTTTTGAAGCAGTATAGCTTTGGTTTTAAGCAACAAAAAGCCACTAAGTGAGTAGTGGGATATTCATTTTTTTTTAACACACCGAGCCTCATTCTGTTTTCGATTGAAATGTTTACAAGGTCAAGGTGTGAGATGAGAAGAGAGATAGGATCCGGCTTCCGTACACTGGCGGATTATACAAAAATGTACGCAAGAAGTTTCAAGACACACCGGGGAGGAAACGCGAGCAATTGCGCTACAGTCCAAAATATTTACGAGGCGTGTGATGAGGAGGCAGATGACTCGCTTCCGAAAATGCTCTTTTGTGAGGCGCAGTTTTGTGGGGGATCCGCTCCAGCCTGGACCGACAGATGGCACACCGAAAACTGTAAAGAAAAAACAATAGGACGATCAAGTTGATCAGCTTTTCTACCCTCCGAACGCGTTGGATCGATAAACGCAATGATCTCCTCCAAAGACCGAGGGTTTCTTTGCCGAAAACACTCGATGAAGTGAGAATGTACAATATCAAAGGCTCGCTGTCCTTCCTCTGCCATCTTTAAAACGACGGGATAGTTATCGGGCTGCGTTTGGGGTAGTGCGACAGCGAGTCAGTTTTGCCCGGCTTCTTGTCCCTGCACATTGAGAGATGGTCAGATAGGGTTTTTTTGCCTCTGAAACCCGGTTAGACACCTCTTACAACGAAAGCGTAGGCTTTTGGTATTTGAAAAAAGCCTCGCAAAGTTTGTAATGCCCACAAAATGGTTCTCAACAAAGAGAAGATCGACATGCTGGTCCAACTAGCGTCATCAACTACCTTCAGGGGGTAGACAAAGTTTTCTCGCTGTCGTAACCAAACACGTTCACTGAGACACAATTTTTACGCTCAAAGGCCCCGCGGTAAGGTTACAGGGAACGTTTTCGGAAACAGACACTTGCACATATGTTCACGATACGAGGATGCTCTTCCTCTGTAAGCCCCGTTTGCAGGATGCAAAACGGCGAGCACCGCAAACACAAAGCACATGTCCCGTTCAGATTGGTGAAGACGCTCACTGACGAGGCCTTGCTTTGAGACAAGTTGCTTCGGCAGAGAAAAATGTCCGCAACCAACGGTCGGAGGAAGGAATCGTCCCAAACTAAGAGTACAAACTTTGATCCCGACAAGAAAGAATCCCGAGCCTTGTTCCTGATTATGCTCCAACCGAGCAGCTATTTCAGTGCAAACTCGCTGAATCGAACTACCGTGATATTACCGTCCAGAAATGCGGTTTAAACCTGACTATGAAAAAAGTACACAGTCACATCAATGTCGTCGTCAGGAAGGAGACGTCCGAGTTCAACGGTGAGTGTCACAAAAAAAAAAAACGCAGCGGCAGACCAAAATATCTGAGCACGTTTGACATATGCTCTGCATGATGTCTAAAAAAGGTGGCCACGTCGTACGCCTCTGTGTCTCTTTCGTGTAACTCGTGAATGAGCCACATAATTACGAAGAGCGCACACTCTTCGCGCAAAACGGAATGCATGGCGAGGGAGTCACATTGTGAACCAAGGCTAAGAGAACTTGAAGCGAGTCTGCACTGGAATAATGCTGTCGGGCGTCGGGAGAGCACAGGTGACAGGTAACCATGATGGGGATGAGATGGCTAGACGATATTCGTAGATATCCGACGATTAGGTGACGCTGTTGTGACCGTTCTGTTTTGTGCTGTTCTGTGGTATTTCTGTGGCGGACGACTGTTCTGCTGCAGGCTGCTCTCCTGATTCACAGGTCACGGTAGTTTTATCCGCCAGAAGTTGGGTCGCCGCGACGATAAGGACACTCGCTTCAACTTTCTTCCAGGACATCTACACTCTAAAAAGGGTTTGTGCGTCTACTTTCACGCACACAACACTTGGAGAGCCAATCACCGCAACTTACGGAGGCAGCTCAGCGAATGACAACGCCGAAACATATGTTTAGACCAGAAAACGCAGTCTGAGTCGTGACATTAAGCGTGGCGCGAAGCACATTCCCTCGCGGCGGGAGACTCGCGCGGCTTTTGCTTCACGATAAATGCTCACACGCGTCGCAAAAGTGCGGTTTATAGCGACGCCCGAACGTATACCCAAATCAAAATGTTTACCCAACGAAGGATAACCGATAAAAAGAAAAAGCGGATGCTCCCCAAGCTCGGAGCTGACCGCGCGATACAAGTACGTACCTAACAGGAACAAGCCTAGACATGTTTGGACTAGTTAAAAACCGCGGGCTAACAAACATTGCGACTTCATCGTTTACTGTGATTGCACGGCCTATGACTCCCTGAGCGTACTCCAGCTTTTCGCACTCGAACTACCCGACTCACGCATCGTTTTTCTCCTGATCTTCGCGATACAAGGTGAGCAGACTAAAAGCCTCGCGTTTTCCTCGCTAATAAGACATTTTGTTTCAGCATTTGGTACTCGAGAGGTGGGGAGCATCCGCTTTTCTTTTATCGGTTATCCTTCGTTGGGTAAACATTTTGATTTGGGTATACGTTCGGGCGTCGCTATAAACCGCACTTTTGCGACGCGTGTGAGCATTTATCGTGAAGCAAAAGCCGCGCGAGTCTCCCGCCGCGAGGGAATGTGCTTCGCGCCACGCTCAATGTCACGACTCAGACTGCGTTTTCTGATCTAAACATATGTTTCGGCGTTGTCATTCGCTGAGCTGCCTCCGTAAGTTGCGGTGATTGGCTCTCCAAATGTTGTGTGCGTGAAAGTAGACGCACAAACCCTTTTTAGAGTGTAGATGTTCTGGAAGAAAGTTGAAGCGAGTGTCCTTATCGTCGCGGCGACCCAACTTCTGGCGGATAAAACTACCGTGACCTGTGAATCAGGAGAGCAGCCTGCAGCAGAACAGTCGTCCGCCACAGAAATACCACAGAACAGCACAAAACAGAACGGTCACAACAGCGTCACCTAATCGTCGGATATCTACGAATATCGTCTAGCCATCTCATCCCCATCATGGTTACCTGTCACCTGTGCTCTCCCGACGCCCGACAGCATTATTCCAGTGCAGACTCGCTTCAAGTTCTCTTAGCCTTGGTTCACAATGTGACTCCCTCGCCATGCATTCCGTTTTGCGCGAAGAGTGTGCGCTCTTCGTAATTATGTGGCTCATTCACGAGTTACACGAAAGAGACACAGAGGCGTACGACGTGGCCACCTTTTTTAGACATCATGCAGAGCATATGTCAAACGTGCTCAGATATTTTGGTCTGCCGCTGCGTTTTTTTTTTTTTGTGACACTCACCGTTGAAGTCGGACGTCTCCTTCCTGACGACGACATTGATGTGACTGTGCACTTGTTTCATAGTCAGGTTTAAACCGCATTTCTGGACGGTAATATCACGGTAGTTCGATTCAGCGAGTTTGCACTGAAATAGCTGCTCGGTTGGAGCATAATCAGGAACAAGGCTCGGGATTCTTTCTTGTCGGGATCAAAGTTTGTACTCTTAGTTTGGGACGATTCCTTCCTCCGACCGTTGGTTGCGGACATTTTTCTCTGCCGAAGCAACTTGTCTCAAAGCAAGGCCTCGTCAGTGAGCGTCTTCACCAATCTGAACGGGACATGTGCTTTGTGTTTGCGGTGCTCGCCGTTTTGCATCCTGCAAACGGGGCTTACAGAGGAAGAGCATCCTCGTATCGTGAACATATGTGCAAGTGTCTGTTTCCGAAAACGTTCCCTGTAACCTTACCGCGGGGCCTTTGAGCGTAAAAATTGTGTCTCAGTGAACGTGTTTGGTTACGACAGCGAGAAAAATCTACCCCCTGAAGGTAGTTGATGACGCTAGTTGGACCAGCATGTCGATCTTCTCTTTGTTGAGAACCATTTTGTGGGCATTACAAACTTTGCGAGGCTTTTTTCAAATACCAAAAGCCTACGCTTTCGTTGTAAGAGGTGTCTAACCGGATTTCAGAGGCAAAAAAAACCCTATCTGACCATCTCTCAATGTGCAGGGACAAGCCCATACAAAAATGTCCTATGGTCGGCTATAGAAAATTCTTTGTACGGTCGGCTTTAGCTATTTGGCCCAATTAGCTAAAGAATTTTCTATGGCTGTCTTTAGCAGTTTTAATGCGAACAGCATTCTTTGGATACTTCACGCACTTTTCGCCTATGTATCTATCTATCTATCTATCTATCTATCTATCTATCTGGCTATCTAACCTCTCTACGCCGCGGGTCGATAAATAAATAAAAAAGACCGGCGCCGGCTGGTATTCGAACCGTTGACCCTTTGATCAGCAGGCAGACGCGCTAACCACAGAGCTATGAAGGCAGTCATTCAACGCACTCTAAAGGGTTGTTTATATCTTTACCATAGGACGCGCTTTACAGCGCTGTCACAGCTACCGGTGCGCGCGCGTTCCATGCACGAGGGCTCATTCCGCTCTCGTGAGGCTGAGCACGGCCGCTACATCACCCCTCTCCCGAGCGCGGGAGAGGGTGAGCTCACCCTCTCCCGCGCTCGGGAGAGGGTGATGTAGCGGCCGTGCTCAGCCTCACGAGAGCGGAATGAGCCCTCGTGCATGGAACGCGCACGCACCGGTAGCTGTGACAGCGCTGTAAGCGCGTCCTATGGTAAAGATATAAACAACCGTTTAGAGTACCGTTGGTTGAGACTAGCTGAGACGCCAGAAAGTCTGGTCGGTACCATTTTGAGTGTTTGTGCGTATGGCGCGTGCTTTGCTCGCCTTCCTAAGTGACACAAACGCACGTGCTGGACTGCGGAGATCGTGCGCAGGGCTGTGAAAGTGTCAACAAATTTAGAATCGCCTCAAGAGTGGGCTGGCGTATCTAGAGTGTGCCGGCCACCTGACGAACGCGCATAACTCCGCACCGTTTGATGCTATTCGCATTAACGTAGATAATCATTCCCAAAGGATGGGTTCTGCTGATTTTTATGGTCGCCTTTATGGGCCTCTTTAGCTTTGTCTATGGCCCTATCGCTGTCCAGCCATAGCGCTCTTTAGCTTGTCTGATGGTTGTCTAAAGACTTCTCTATGACTTACCCTATGGCTCTCTTTAGCCAGCAAACTCTAAAAAAATTTTACTTCAAGTACCCACGACTTGGAACGCTACATGGTAGATATACATATATTCCTGAACACAGAATACACAGACCACAAGCAGAACACCACCCCACACAACATCAACAATGCAGCGACACCGGACCCCTCTCTTCATATGCGATGTTCGCACTAGCTGTATATATGGCAGTCTAATTTTTGAATCCGACTTTCTCGGTGACCCATCATTTGTCGCAAAAACATGGAGAGGCGGAGCGAATATTACTCGTACTTCACACATTATTTGAATTGTCTCGTGGAATAGCCCCCATCTCTTAATTCAACACCCGGAAAAAAGCAAATGTAGATCATTAGGCTAATTAACTAAAAAAATTGATTAATTATCTTTTTAATAAGTTTGATGAATCACGTAGACAGTGCAGTGATGACATGCAGTACACTGGTGCTGAAGATTGCAATCAAGCTATTGCTTGATCGCAGTGTTCGGCGCCAGTGTAATTTATTTTCACTTTTGGGCGGTAATAATTAATTTTAATTGTTGCGCAAGTATTTTAATGGATTTTTCAAACAAACAATATTACTGGTTTTCACGACTCGTTGCAACAGCAGAGAGCATATCTTGGGTCATGGTTTGTCACCGGCATTAGAGAAATTTAATATGGATTTAATTTTCTAACGTTGAGTGTTTTAAATAAAAAAGTAAGTGCCGGTAGTGATTTTCTGTAGGCGTAGAAAGAAAATTTATTGTTTCCTAGTCTTTAGACTCGGGGCCATAAATTTTTCTATAGACAGGTAAATACAATTCATTGGTTTCCAGTCTTTAAACTCGGGGCCAAAGAATTTTCTATAGGCGGGTAAAGAACATTTATTGGTTCGCTGTCTTTAGACATGGGGCCATGTAATTTTCTATAGGCTTCTAAAGAAATTCTATTGGTTCCCAGTCTTTAAACTCAGGGCCATAAAATTTTCTATAGACGGTTAAAGACAATTTATTGGTTCCCAGTCTTTAGACTTGTGGCCATAGAATTGTCTATAGGCGGGTAAAGAAAATTTATTGGTTCCCTATCTTTAGACACAGGGCCATAGATTTTTCTATAGCTGGCTGTAGCTGTCTTTATGGATTTCTATGGCCGACCATAGAGGGCCATAGGGAGTGATAGCCTGCCATATAATTTTCCATAGACGACCTTAGACCATTTTTGTATGGGAGAAGCCGGGCAAAACTGACTCGCTGTCGCACTACCCCAAACGCAGCCCGATAACTATCCCGTCGTTTTAAAGATGGCAGAGGAAGGACAGCGAGCCTTTGATATTGTACATTCTCACTTCATCGAGTGTTTTCGGCAAAGAAACCCTCGGTCTTTGGAGGAGATCATTGCGTTTATCGATCCAACGCGTTCGGAGGGTAGAAAAGCTGATCAACTTGATCGTCCTATTGTTTTTTCTTTACAGTTTTCGGTGTGCCATCTGTCGGTCCAGGCTGGAACGGATCCCCCACAAAACTGCGCCTCACAAAAGAGCATTTTCGGAAGCGAGTCATCTGCCTCCTCATCACACGCCTCGTAAATATTTTGGACTGTAGCGCAATTGCTCGCGTTTCCTCCCCGGTGTGTCTTGAAACTTCTTGCGTACATTTTTGTATAATCCGCCAGTGTACGGAAGCCGGATCCTATCTCTCTTCTCATCTCACACCTTGACCTTGTAAACATTTCAATCGAAAACAGAATGAGGCTCGGTGTGTTAAAAAAAATGAATATCCCACTGCTCACTTAGTGGCTTTTTGTTGCTTAAAACCAAAGCTATACTGCTTCAAAACAAGCAGCAACACATGTTGCGTAAGAGCCAAGGGAGTAAAGAAATCTGAGTCTCGCAAGTTCACCTACGAGCTGTACAAGCACGCTCTAGAGACGAAAACTTTGCACAGAGTGACGCAGTATTTGATTGCTCGAAAACTTAACGAGAACAAAAGCATCGCGGTCGAAAAGATTGCTCTGAATCCGTTCGACAACAAGCGATACATTTGCAGCGACGGGATTACGACGTTTCCCGTTTAGACACAAGAGCGATCTGCCTCCTCACCACACGCCATGTAAATATTTTGGACTGTGACGCAGTTGCTCGCGTTTCCCACCGCGGTGTGTGTTGAAAACTTCTTGTGTACATTTTTGTATAATCCGCCAGTGTACGGAAGCCGGAGTCTATCTCTCTTCTCGTCTCACACCCTGACCTTGTAAATATATTTTTGACTTGTATCGCGCGCGTTGCTTTGTTATTCAACAACTTTTTTTTTTTGCCTCGGATGTGTCTTGATACTGCTTGTGTTGTACATTTTTGTGTAAAGTGTTTCCAGTGGTTTCACCTGTCGCGTAGAGTGATTTTAAAAGCCGTATCTGTATCTATAAGTGTGCGTGTTTTTAGAGCGAATGATAATAAAAAACATGAAACATCATATCTGTCTCGTCTTTAGCGCGTATGAATGCGACCACGCTCCGATCCATTTCCCACAACACGCTCCGTTCAGCAGCTGCAGATGACGCTAAAATTAACGAGAGATGACGTGAGCGCGAGAGTTGACGCCATCTACCAAGCTGGCGCTAACATTATCGAGAGATGTCGCGTGATAATGCTTCACGTCAGCTAAGAGATTCAGGTGCGCGCCACCCCTCAAAATAAGGTATGTACAGCTTACCATGTGCGGTAAGCGCACGGCAGGGTAACTTGAATGCTTTACGCTGTGTCAAGATGTATAGCACGGCCTGTGAACTTCAAACTTTTACCACAGCCAAAATTTAGCGGTATCCAGCTGGTGCTAAGGGAATCTTCAGATGACGGCCGAATTTAGCGGGTCGAAGCTTTTACCACCAGATGTCAGCAATTATTTGGCGATTAGCACTTCAAAGTTCTAACGCTAGATGGTGTCTATTAGAAAAAAAAACAATTCACTGGGTCCAGCGCGGTCTGTGAGTTTCCGAGACTTTGCCCCACCGTTTAGCAGGTCCACTTCAAAGATTTACGCTGGACCAAGATGTAACACGGTCCGCCAGCTTCAAAGTTTAACCGTCACCTCACCCCCAAATTTTGCGGCTGAAGCTAATTGGACCGTCACATGACTTCCAAAGTTTATAGCGAGTCGAAGCTTTTACCACCAGATGGCACCCAATTTGAATGAGGACCACTTCAAAGTCTGAACACTATATTGCGTCTATTCCCAAAATTCGCTGGGGCTTTGCAAAGTTTTTGCGAGCTGGCCCCAAATTTTAACAGGGTCGCTTTAAAACTTTACGCAGGACCAACATCAATCACGGTCCGCGAGCTTCAAAATTTTACATTCACCTCAATCTCACTTTAGCGGGACCCAGCTGCTGCTATTTGGGACTGTCACGTGACGCCGATTATCAGCGGGTCGAAGACCCCAAATGCTAAGGGGGCACCACGAGGCTACGAGTCCGCGAACACCGTTTGAATCGCGCGCGCGAAATCACGTGATAGTAAGACGAGCAACGTCACACAACCACGGTCACATGACCTGCGGCGGAGCCTTTTTTAGCGATTAAAATGCATTTACCACGCAGCGATTCAAATTCAAAACACGTGACCATCATGTGACCGGAGCTCAGCGCCCTCTGTTGGATGCAGCATAAAGCCTGTGTGACATCACGTGAGCGCCCTCTTTCGGACGCAGCTCGAACCCTGTGCGACATCAGCTGAGCGCCATCTGTCGTACGCAGCTCGAACCCTGTGCGACATCACGTGGTTGTTATCATGAATTGCACACACAGGAACAACTAACACAAGTTAAGCGGTCTGTACCCAAGGTCGACAGGTCGAGTCCCAGTCGCCCGCGCAGCCTTTTTAATCGAAAAAATTGCATTTACCGCGCAGCGATTCAAATCACGTGACCATCATGTGACCGGAGCGCAGCGCCCTCCCTCGGATGCAACACAAACCCTGTGCGTCGCTCACGTGAGCGCCATCTGTCGTACGCAGCTCGAACCCTGTGCGACATCACGTGAGCGCCATCTGTCGTACGGAGCTCGAACCCTGTGCGACATCACGTGGTTGTTATCATGAATTGCACACACACACGAACAACTAACACAAGTTAAGCGGTCCGGGAAGCATTGTGCTCGTAGCTCAGGGGATAGAGCGTCGGGCTGCTGTACCCAAGGTGGAGAGGTCGAGTCCCCGTCGCCCGCAGAGCCTTTTTTAATCGAATAAAATGGGCATTTACCGCCCAGCGATTCAAATAATGTCACGTCACGTGACACGTGGCGCTGTGCTGCGTCATGTGACCGCAGCGCAGCGCCCTCCCTCGGATGCAGCACAAACCCTGTGCGACATCACGTGAGCGCCATCTGTCGGACGCAGCTCGAACCCATCACACGTAAGACGCCCTTAGCGCCCTGTGTGACATCACGGGGTTGTTATCAGGTGATGACCACAACACCTGGCTTGTGGTCTGAGGCTTGCGGTTTGCGGTTTGAGGTCTGTGGTTTGCGGTTTGAGGTCTGAGGTCATGGCACGCTTCTGGCACGCGCCTGACACGTGACCTCACACCTATACCGAGCACGTGACGCGAGGGCGGGACCTCGCTGAGCTCCGATTGGTCACTGGATAATGCCCTGTGGGCGGGGCCATCGATGCCCACGGCCTGTCATTGGTCACTGGGATGAGAGAGAGGGAAAGGGCCCCGCCCCACTGCGCTGTGATTGGTCGGATCGGGTTAGGCTCCGCCCTCCTGCGCTGTGATTGGTCGGATCGGCTCAGGCCCCGCCCTCCTGGGCGCTTTTTTACAAGTTGGCCGAGTTGGTACACTTATTCTACTACTAGTTGGGCAAAGTTCTAACCAGCCACTTTCGCTGCGCACAACCGTAAAAAAAGAACAATGTAGGCGTTTTTTTGCGGTGGTCTGCGAGATATTGTTCCGGAAAAGTACTCCTTAGGAAACCCTTCTTCACCCCTATTGGGGATGCAAGCACTCGCGCGTACAGATGGTTTACGCCGACGAGGGTACCCATTGTATAGGCGCGTGTATGTGCGTGTTTGAGGTGAGAAGCGATTATATGACGGCGGCGGCGCTGCCGAGGACGACAAGGAACGCCGCGCCGCTAGTTTTCTGGAAGAGCATTCGCTGCACACACCTAACCATACAAAACATATACCCACACAAACATGCTTCAGCATCTGTTTATCCCCCACTCTGGTTCCTCTCCCAACCCCAAAAACAATTCCAAAGAACAAGCCGCTAAAAAAAAAAAGTAATGGCCGGTTTGGCCCGCTTTGGCCCCCTTGTAGACTTGAATGCAAGGCCCGTACCCGGCCCAGGCAATTCATGAATGTTGGCGTGAAGCCCGAGCCCGGCCCGAGTGCCGGACCGGCCCGTGGCCCGCGGTCTGGCCCGTACCAGTACAGATCTCTACCTGCGACGCTGGCGGCTCGCCCCTCTGTTATAACTGGGCACACAGCGCCGCCTCGCGGCGAGCGACGGAGTTAGCGCAATTACACTCTTCTGCTGGGGAGCGAGACGAATGGGACGGCCGGAGAAGCCTTCGCGCTCGCGCTTCGGGATCTCGGAGGCCATGGCTGCGCTCTTTCGTTTCCACGACCGCTCACCCCATGGCGCTGCGTGTCCATCAGTGCGGAGCGTTCAAGGTCACCAGGGGAGCACACACGCCGACCGGCGACGACAAGTACGCAGCAGACAAAAAGGAAGCGGATGAGCAGCTCACAAGCTTTCGCCTTCGCAACTCATAAGGAATGCTTAGCTGAACCTCAATCTTTTTGGTGACATAGCAAATATTTGGTCAACAAAATAGACCTGGGCAACGTTTCGATCGTAACGTCATATCTCAGCAGACTCGCCTACCCCCTCCCCTCCCTCCCCTAAGCGAATGCCTACCCCCCCCCCCCCCCAGGCTTGACCCATAAGTCCGCTAGAGAAGAAATAAAACCATACAACTTGAAGGAAACGTAAGTCTTTTCATTTATATTTCCCAAGTTGGATATGTATTGTCCCAGGCAGCACACCGTATTGGGCCAACATTGGATTTGATGTGGCAAAGAATGGCCCAACAATGGCCCGATGAGCCATTTGTTTCCCAATATTGGAATCACATTGGACAATAATGGACTATCAAAGCCAATGGTTTTCCAATATTGGTAATACGTTGGCATAGGCTGGTCAACATTGGACTGTCAAAGCCAATAGCTTTCCAATATTGGAAATACGCCGGCATAAGCTGTCCAATATTGGACTGTCGGAGCCACTGGCTTTCTGATATTGGCTTTACGCCGGCATAAGCTGTCCAATATTGGACTGTCAAAGCCAATAGCTTTCAATATTGGATATCGCCGGCATAACCTGTACAATATTGGACTGTCAGAGCCAATGGCTTTCCGATATTGAATATACGCTGGCTTAAGCTGGTGAATATTAAACTGTCAAAGCCAAGAGTTTTCCAATATTGGTGATGTCATGGTATAGGCTGGTCAATATTGCACTGCCATAGCCAATGGCTTATCGATATTTGTGTCGCCTAGACTATAAACCCGTGACCTTTTTTTTTGCATTGCAGAGGTAGGAATGTGGAAAGAGTCATTCACGCGCTCGCTCGGAGCGAGAATTTTATTTAGCCAACTTAATGGGGCGTACGTCGCCGGGGCTTTATAACCGCGATTACAAATACGTCCTTAGCTGCCCATAGGATTATTGCAGTTTGTTTGCCGGCTGCTCTTCTTTCGGATTGCCTTACCTCGGCGTTGAAAACTTAATTCCGTTTTTTAGATTTAATTATATTTGTCTTTTTGTATTGTATTTTGTAGGCATATGCATTACGTAGCGTTAACGTCTTCTACTTTGTCCGTGCCCCTGCCATGTTTGTATTTCTTTCTGCGTGCTCTATTTTTTATATTTAATGTTTCTGTGCATATTTGTCATTGACGACGCAGGAGTCGACAAACATAAAGCCGTCGCTTACGCCGCCAACCGAAGTGACTTCTACTCTCAGTTTTACGAGAGTCTATCGCGCTAGAAAGTCGTCTATTGGACTCGAATGAAGTCTCGAGAGAGCTGCTTCGACTGCCAGTGCACATGTCATCAGTGTAGGCAGAAGAACGACGTAGCAATCGCGACGCGAGAGCATACTGCGCCTCCATCTGGTCGGCCACGCTCGCTCTGCGGAAATGTTAGTGAGGTACTCTCGAGCCCCATTAGCTTACTGAAGTTGGAAGACGCTACTTTGTCGTCGCGAATCCTTTGCCCTTCGAACGGTTGCGAAGCCGTTGCGCCCGGCGTATCCTACGCAGCATCTTTCCGAAATTGTTCGCGCAGCATCGCAACCGATTCATCGTGTGTTGAAAGTCGAACGATGTGCTGTCCGTGGTGTCTTTTATCTGTAACTCTTTCGTAAAAAAAATTTGAAGTTTAAAAACGCGAATTTAGCAGTGTACAAATAATTTTAAATTTATTGATGAAAAGAATATATATATAATTATTTAGTTATTTGTGGACATCGTGCGCAAAAAAATAGTCGCGCTTAGTTCTTCATTCTAAATTTTAATGTGAGTTATACGACGTAAAACATTGTCTTCAAACTTGCCCCGTTTAGAATCACTTTTGGGCTGGACAGCTTATTTAGGAATTCAAAATCTGGCCTTCAGAGAGCTGTCCTGTTCAATCGGTATTGGCAGCAGGGTAGACGCTATGCGTGTTTTAGGCCAATTGTGCCTCTGGTTAGGGACACGTGACTACAGTCTCGAAGCTAGTGATAGACAGAGCACGGAACCTGACTAAAAGCCCAAGGCCACGCATAACATCCACTGCACTATCAACCTTGGGTACAAGTGACTAATCCTCTGGTTGGGTTCATTGTTGAGATGGGCCTGAAGATTAGCCTTTGTAAGCGCACTCCCCGTTATGGGCTGCTTTCTTTCTACTGCTTCTCTCATTTTCTCCCTCTCCCCTAAGCTGAAGGCGTGGTAGACGGTGCGTACTCGCCGGACCAATGAGGCGTACACTTTTTATCGCTTGAATCCGCTTTCTGTGCGCGGGTAACGGCAGAAGCGTGATCACGTGGTTTGACGGATGACGCACTAGCCGTTTGCACACCCGGAATGCCTGCGAAGACCGGACCTAGCTTCGTGGGTGATACGGCCTGTGGGCCGGCTGTGGATTTCGCTTCTGCGGTAAATGTGGTAAATCTAGTTCTAGAGTTCCGTCACCAGTAGCGCATTTCGTCTTAGTGCCAAGTGCGATCTTCAACATATGCGGATTGCCAAGACCATGGATATTCTTTCGGCAGCGCCTACACACCGGTGATCTTCCTTTGTTGTGGACATACATGTGACCACTAGCTTCGACGGACCGAAAACACAACGGATCGCCTTCTCTTCCATGAGTGACAAGGAGAAGTTCTCCGACCATAACCGCCTCCACCTCTATATAAATAAAGTTATTTCCATCCATCCATCCATCCTGACCATTGGGGATAGGTATTCTTGCTACGCAATGTACGTTTTGTCCCTATCCGATGAATTTGAACCGTGTCGGACTCTGTGCCAGGAATCTCCGACGAGTTCAACGTGTAATCCAGAGCGATCGGCGCGAAAGGCCCTGTACAGCGCTATTTGCAAGTGCTTTTATTCTAATAGACCGTGAGAGTCGTTCTGATTGGTTATTTTTGTGTTCGAAGTCATTTTTATTTATTTATTTTTGTTAAAATATGGCTGTCTTCTTAGCGGTAGATGTGTGCTGTAGTAAAAAGTCCTCCCGGTATTTCCAAGCCGAATACCACAGCGTTGTGTAGTCCTTATTTAGGGCTTGTTGGGTGCGAGTGGAGTGTCAGTTATGTCACCGCGCTCTGCGAGTGTAATTGCCAGTAATTGTCTCTACACGACAAGCTATTTTATCGGTGTGATTTATTTTAAACTCTTGATTGATTCAAGCATCAAGCTCTGTTCAACTGTCATGTTGTTACGTATACCGGGGTATTTATTGAATTGTTATTTTATTAGTGCGTTTGACACTGGTGAGCTGAAGAGGGAGCTGCCAGCGGTTGCATTTATAAATTGTAAAGATTATGGAGGCAATATGGGTGCAACAATAACTACATATTTCCGTTCCGCAAATACCGTAAATCTCAAAAAGTTTTTTTTTTCAAATCAACTTGGAAATATTGGTGTGAACTTTAAATGGCGAGATTGTAATTCTTAAGACTTTTTAAAGCTAGATAAAAGGTTGAGGGACGCCATGATGTTGCAAGAGTAGAGTTAAGCAATTTATGAAATAACATTCGTACTATTTCATTAATTTTTAAACCACTATCAATATTTTAATCTAGATCGATCAAGCTCTGAGTAAGGACAAGTCGGACGAACAAAACAATAGTAAACGCCTGGGCCGTTTTTCTAGAAACAGCGTCTCAGCTGATACGGGGGAAAAGAAAGCACTGTCAAAGCCAGCGTACGAGCTGAACGGGATTCAAACATCGACTCAAGACGCTCGCGCGTCCCATTCTTTACAGTGCTTTCCTTCACCCAGTCTAAGCTGAGACACTGATTCCACCAAGCCGGCCCCGGCGTATTACCTGCGCATCTATTTATTTTAGAAGGCAGTACTAAGTTTTTTACATACAAAATAACGAAAAATAGTTCACTGGAAAAGAAGGTTTATAATATGGAAAAGTAAACACAAAAAAGTCGGTAGGCCTTTCCGATATTTTATACTTGCAGAGCAACTGAGCCGATTAATCGAATGGTTAATTAAAGGGCGGCGATTAATAATGAGGCTATGTTTTATTTTGATATTCATTATTGACAAGCGTAAGAGAGAACTGAGAGCCTCTGAAACCCTTCACCTGAATCCGAACCACCGCTTCTGTCTCTTTCAGAATCCTGTGGCCAGGCCCCTGCGTGGAATCGCTTTGCCCAGCTCTTCACCCAGCCCTCTGCCCTGTCCACTACCGAGCGTGTCGCCGAGTCTGCCTAGGCCCCCTTGTTGCACAATTTTTTTAAATCTTTTTATTCGATTTAAATAAATTATGAACTATCAAACGTTATGAACAATTCATTTGTATGCTTTATTGATTTCTAAAGTGTCCAAATGTGGTAAAATTTCTGCATTTATTAGATTTTAGTATCAGAAAGAAAACAGTGCTTGAGGAAAAAGGGCAAGGGACTTGCTTGGTTCTCTGCACTCTTTTTGTGACACTGGTTAGAACACTGACTGAAAAATGGCATCCAATAATGTCATAGACAATGGATGCAAAAAATAGCCAGTATATTAAACTGGATGCCAATATTGGAATAGCCAATATTTAAGCCAATGTTGGAAGAGCCAGTGTGTAAGGCGCTGGATGCCAATGTTGGTTCAGCCAACAGTGAAACCTCTATGCCAATATTGGATAAAAAAAGCGCAAACCACGTTGGTCCAACGTGGGCTAGAACGTTGGCAAACCAGTGGTCCAACATTGGCACCAATGTTGGACCACCATTGGATCGGGTGGCGTTTTCGAAAATGCCAACGTCAGACCAATATTGGAACCATTTTTTGCCAACGTTGGTCCAACGGGGGTCCAACAATGGTGTGCTGCCTGGGGTGCTTCATCTTCGCGTGCCTCAGGTCTTGCTCAATAAAATGTCATCTCGAATACTGCACCCACTATAAATTACAAGAAAACGCATTGCACTTTCATCTTGCACAATGCATATAACACTTATGCAATTCCCTTTTTCCAATCTCTGCTCTGGAGCCTTACAATAAGAAAGAAACTGGCTTTTTGCTATCACGGAATTACTGCCACATTCATTGTAGCTTTATGGCTACAATGTGCCAGCCCTTGCGCAACCCGTAGAATTGGTCGGTGAGATCAACGAACTTGAGTATATTGCGAAGAGCGATATATTTTACTTATTTTTTAAAGCTGCAGTCGGCACTAAATTAACTCTCCTACGTTACGCCGCGGCCACGGTGCTTCGGGCGCTCTTCCGGTCTGGAGAGTTGGCAGAAAGCGCCTTCCGATTCGGTCATTGCTATGTTGCTTTGGTAGAAAAATGCCTTTTCGTCGAAACGCCAGGACTGGGGCTGCACCGCTATTGAGCTGGAAAAGGTGTCAAGATCAGTGTTAACGTGTTTCCTGACTACACGTTCCATTCGAGAACGTGAATAGGTGCCTGCCGCGAAGAGAGAAACTAGACGCCGTCGGACCACGATCGCTTGTTCGGGAATTCCACTTTGGGATAAAATTTGCGGATAGTAGTTGTAATATTTATTTATATTGTTCCAACAAGGAGGCCAGAAAACCAGTGAAGTGGCCTGGGTCACCCGGACCGCGTTCAGTACGCGTCGACACGTTAAAATGTACGTTTTCACGTTAACGCGACCATATGCCCATTCAAACGACAACAGTCCGTAAACCACGTTAAGCGTACTCACCCTTCTTTTTGACACAATTGTCAAGGGGGTTGGAACAAAAGTTGTGAGAAAAGACGAATACAATCACCTTACTGGGTCCCAACCCCTGTAACAACACTCAACAGTTGGGCACACATCGAGGGAAAAAATAAAATAAAAAGCCAGCTAAGAGCATAAGTCAAGAAAGAAATTATTTGACCCAGCTAAAGACTCTTCAACTAACAAATAAGATAAAAAAATCACACTGGTTAATAACTCAACTCATTTGGTGTGTACACTAGCAACATTAAAACATTCCCTTAGGCATATTTTAAATGAAACATGAAAGTGACTTCCTGGCCCATCTCACACGCGCAATTATGTTTGTTTAGGATATCTGTAATCTGGTGAGATAAGTTTTGAGTACCATAATTAGTTCTGATTTTTGGTTTTGGAAACTGCTGGTGCCTCAGGTTGTAATTTGTTTGCTTGGGTAGGTTCGCCTCGTGAAAGATGTCAGGATGAGTGTTAATTTGAGTATGAATTTAAGTCGCCACCTTTAGGCAAAAAAAGTTATCCACCGCAAGTGTTTTATGCTTAGTAACACTATAGGAAGTCGATTAAAACCGCGGCAAATTATAAATTAGCCGAAGCGCGCATTTTTGTAATATAAGTAATTGCTTAACATTACTTCCTGTGGTTGTCCTTCACACCAAAAAACAGTAATAAAGCCTCGAGTGAATCATAGATGTATAAATTTGACGTTTTAACCAGTTTGGAAGAAGTTGTCTGCACCTAAAAAGTAAGCCAGTGCATCTAGAAATCTCTTTTTGGAGATATTTTACATGGGCAGTTCGATACAAATGTTCGTGGAAACGAACACCAAGACATATATAAGATTCCACGCGATCAATAATAGAGTTTTGAAAGGGTATAATAACTGTGTTAGTAAGGGGTTTGTATTTTGCTCTAAAATGATAGACTTAGTGTTCGACGTATTTAGTTCTAACTGATTTGCAACTAACCACTAGCGAAGTTGGTCCAACCAAGTGTTTGTTTGTGTCTCTAAAGTACATAAGCAATTACCGGTGAAAAATACATTCGTGTCATCTGCGTATAAAGTTACGTCAGAAGTTTCCGGGATGTTTTTTATGTTGGTAACGTAAAGAAGGAAAATTAGAGGCCCTTGAATTGATCCTTGCGTTACACATACTGAATTTTCGCTAGAGAAGAGCGCGCATTCCTAAGGACCGTATTCTGAAGACGAGATGTTAAGCAGCTGCGGATCAGGCAAAGTGCAGTATGCCTCGTATTCCATAAAGCGGTAGTTTTTGGAGTAGGATGTCGCGTTTTATGGAATCAAATGCTTTTTTGAAATCTAAACAAACGCCTAGCGTATAACGTGAGTTTTCGATGTCGTCTAAGATTTTATTTTTGATATTTAGCAGTGTCATCTCCGTTGACTTACCTTTCTGAAATCCATACTAGTTTTGTGTAATAATGTTATGTTTTACACACAATTCACCTAAACACGGTAACTGCGATACGAGGTAATTGTAGGATTCTAACTACTCGATCAGGGCTGTGTTGTAACTAACACGTTACAAGTAACGACTTTACTGGTAGCGCGTTACTTTTTCGACTAACCTACTACCGTACTCGTTAGAATCTCAAATGACTAACGGGTAAAGTAACGTCGTTATTATTTTACGGTATCTCATATCAAATTACGGCACCCGTTACTCGTTACTTTTGATTAAAAATGGCCGCATGATTGTTTGAAAGCAAAATAATTTTTATTCTGTACACTACGTAAAAGTGGCAAAGAAACACCAACAAAGCCATGTATAAGCGGCGTCATTTCGAACTCCTTCGGAAGACGCTCTTAACGTACCCACGACCGGTCCCACAAGGCATGAGATTATCGCTACCGGAACCGCTAAGCGTCCTTCGTGCAGCATTTTTATAGAAGCTGCTAAGATCACCGTCGCTATACCATAGAGTAACATACACAAGGCAGAGCCGTATATGTAGAGAGTTTGGTCAATGGGAGGCGCGGGCAGAGTCGGGGCGTGCGGCAGACTCGGAAATAGGGCTTGGCATGCTCTCTTGACCAACCAGAAGCCGAAAAGAATCCCCTAGCGGTGGTAGCGAGAAACAGTTCTGATCAAAGGTCTATGTTCGTATGTGGTTTTAATAAGCACGTAAGAGTGAAGTGTAGTAACGCTTTGTGGTTGAAAATAGGGTGCACCTGTTGTTTTGATCATGATCATGCAGAAAGATGTAAGAAACGAATGCGCCGCTCGAACTCTGTTTTGCTCGGACAGAGTGTGACCGCTCGGACGGCAGATTCCCGGCCCTCGGCGCTTGGCGTACGGATTATGTCGATCGTTCCGCTAGTCGCACTCTTCCACCATCATTTTGGATGAGCGTGATTGAAACATCACGTGTACCATTTTTCAGTCATCGAGAGTTACTCCAATGCAGTTATCAGGTTTGTTTCTCGCGACCACCGCCAGGGTATTATTTCCGGCTTCTGGTTGGTCACATTCGAATTTCTGAAGACGCCCTGGAACACGCCCAGTCCGCTTTCGGCCAATGGCACCTCCTCATTTGTCTCCTATACTTCCCAACGAATGGCCAAACTCTCTACATATACGGCTCTGACACAAGGTAAAGAGCGGACACTGCCATAGGCCCCAGCGGCCCAGATAGACGAGTGAAAGGTAGCGCTCCTAGCGGGCGGCATTAAGCATAATCTCATTCCGGTTCCGGTCAAGTTTGTTTCGGTTTCGGTTTGGGCGTTTCTGCTCCGGTTCTCCGGTACTCTTCTCTCTCTCTCTTTCCTCCCCGCCTCGCTCCTCGCTGGGCTCTCGGGAGCTCATCGACTCCCGAAACCACTGTTTTTTTTTTCTAATATTGACGCACTTTTATTTTTATTTTACAACAGAATCTGTGCAAAATGTGTCAAACAATATTACAACTTACTTCACAAAACAGAGGTGTATTTCTTGTTCTTTTCCTATTGTAAAACATCGAAGTTACACAATTGCCACATGGACTCCTGGCTGATGGAGCATTTTGGGGTCAACAACAATAAGGGGTTCAAAAGCATTTTATTGGACCATATTCATGTATACATGATTTACTTCAGAAGCTCTGTATGTTTTATACGAAACAGATACTCTCCAGAATAAATTCATATGAAGAAGTTCGGCCCATCGTACACTTCGTAATAGATTCTTAGTGGAACCAAGTTAACAAAAACTTTCCACAGAGAACATGCTGAATGATCCATTCACGTTCACGCCGACTCGGGCACGGGAAGTAAGTACAGAAATACATAAGACATCGTTATCATTACCAGTCATAAGAGTATAATAAGGGTGCGAAGCCACACACCGGATAGTACATATTCCCAATTTACGGCTAATATAAAAAAACCAATTTGCATAGCCTCAAACTCACTGCGGGGAAGCTATTACCAAACAATGAGAGCTCTACTTGAAATCTGACAAGATTCAACGTCCCTAAATATTCCCCGAAATGGTTCAGGAAAGAAGTATGGCTTCAGAAAAAGTAGCTAAAAAAACTATGAACAGTGGATACATTTTCTTTCGAATATTTTTAGCCTCTATACACTATTTTCTATAAAAATTCTGTAGAAAGTGAATAAATATTTTTGTTAGGGAGCCGTGATACACATTTGCTGGAAAAAGGGGAAACAAATATTTGGAGTGCAAGCAGCACCGCCCAATTAATAAGCGCTTTCTGTTTTTGGTTTGGCAACCGCCTCCGTCAATATACACAATCAACAGTTAAACCTGCCTAGTTGCTTACCAGCTACTGAAGAGTGCAACCGACACTTTGTCCAAATTCTGGTTAAGTAATCGAACATGCCAACACAATCGTACTCTGCAAAACATTTTTAAAAACCTTTTGTGGCACTCCTCTGAGCGAAGGCTAAAACCACCCAGAGCTCAAAGTGTGCGATACAAGGCGGCATACACTCCTCGAACATGTGCCACACTCTAGTCTCTATTATAGAAAGAAAGTGATTTTCTAGTTGCTGAATGAAATCAAAGGCAGCCTCTGATGGTACTAATAAGTTCCCGAAGAGTTTTCTTGGCACGTGGTATGCTTTAAGCACAAGAAAGTACTGGTGAGGCCTGGTCAAGTTATCAGACTCGTACCATAGCAGCTGAGAACAGCCACAGCTGTGGGTTGTCTGTTCAAGCACAAGCTTGACCAAATAGCCCCGAACGTAATAAGTGGACGAGTCATCAATTACATTAGACCTGATGTCTGATGCCAGCTCAGAAATATCGTCTAGTGGCGGGAAGTATCAATTGGAAGACATCCCACATTGACTGAAATCGAACTTTCATGGTGCGAAGATATTGGCAACTCCTTGAGGAAGTCAGCCTTTTTATAATCTACGTTTCCATTGTTCGACAGTTTGAACAGTTTCTTTATCCCTATATCATTGAGTCCTAAGGTGAAGTGATGCACATTTGGGTTTGTGTTGCAGCCCAGCATTTCTCGTATATAGCTCCAAAAAGTTTCTCAAGTGGGTCTTACTGCAGGCGTCGTGTAAGTAAGAACTTAAAGTCATGGCTATTTGAAAGCTCATCCCAGAGCATGAGGACACTTTTTATAGTAACTTGCCACCCTACGATGGCTTGTGGCTGCCTCCTACTTGGGAACTACCATGCTGAAATCCATCCGAGCAGCTGGTGAAGGAAATCGAGTATTTCAGATTCTCCCTTCAGAATGGCATGACGCAACTTCTGCCCTGTCTTCTTGAATTGTGAGCTATCTAGACAATCAAAAAATATGTGCATCCTATCATAAAAATGGGCTGTAGCCATGGATGCCCCAGGAAGCTCCTTGGCATAAACAAGGGATATGACTGCAAGAAAGAGTGAGGCACTCAATACCTGTGCGGCGCGATTTACTTCCATGCACTGAAAGGTTTTTGAAAAATGTGTCTCTCAGTAAGTTTCGGAGCCAATTGCAAGCTCATCTAATTGGTAGAGCGATAAAGTTCAACAATATGGGACCACTAATTGACCTCATTTCCAATGCAAAGTTTGTGTGCATGGAGATTGCTCTTGGTTGTTTTGGGGAGGTGCGGGACATCAAAGATAAAATAAACATATTCGTTGTCAACTTAAAAAAACAAATGGCTTATCAACACACACACCGTTGGTTGGCCAAGGGTCACGTTTGAAGCCTCCTAATCACAGACCACAGTCTTTACTGTGAAGCTAACAATCTTAAGCTCCCGAATGAGAGAACTGACGTTGTTGGAGTGTGCAAAACAGCAGGCACGTAGCCACGGGTGGGGGGGGGGGGGCATGGAGCCTGGGACTTTTCCCTCCCCCCCCACCCCAAAATCTTTCATTTTGCTGGGGCCTCCTCTCCCCCTGAACCTCATACAGCATTTTGTCATCCCCCCCCTCCCCTGAAACAAAATCCTGGCTACGTGCCTGCCCAACAGTGTATGCAAGGGACTAAGCCCACCCCACGTCCTGGAAATTCCAGAGAGCACAACAAACAAGGCTCTATCTGCAATGTTAGAGATTCGTTCAACACCGTCATCTCTAAATCCATGGACAATGTCGTGTGCAGGGTCGTGAGTTAAGTTCTTTTTTAAAACAATCTAATCGAAAATCAAGACGTACACACGATCAAGTGCAGCCCGACAGCCCGGCGGAAACAACAGCGCGAGAAACTCAAACCGATCGGCTCCACAAACTCACGCCGAGCATGCGAGCACGCGGGCGGTCATGCGTCACCTTGATTGATGCAAAGTCGACCGAACATGATGCAGCAGAAAGCACAGACGGACGGCACGCACGGCACGGACGAACGACGCACGAACGAGCAGATACCATGCAGAATGATGCAGAGGCGACGGCGTGCAGGCAGCCAGGCCAGCCAGGCCATGGCAGGCGCCATTCATCACGTGGTTTTTGTGACGTATTTGATTAACACTATTTAGTCGTTTTAAGTACTTAAAATAATTCTAAAGCATACCAATTTAAAAAATAAATACTCCTCGGAGAGGGAGCTGTAAATAATATTAGCTAAATTACAGAAAAGCGCCACGTAGCGGAGGGCATTAAACGCACTATCTGGGCCGCGAATCGGCGTCAGTGTCCTCTCTTTACGTTTACTATATTACTCTATGGCTATACCCTGAACAGCCGCCTCGCTGGAAAGAGACATCCGTTGAGAAAGCAACAGACTGCCGCCGCTCGATGGATTTTGCCTCAGCGTTCCTAGCTACTCCAACTGGTCACATCCTTATCTTTAAATAAAAGAAATTCTCGTTGGGTCAACAATAGAAAGGATGAACTAAGTTTTGAAGCGTTGACGTTTCCACGCGTTGAACCAAAACAAGTGTGTCAGCGGTGGCCGGGTGATGACGTGTCGTTAATTGGAAATGCAACGTTGGTTTGTGAAGGAATAAAATAACATTTATTTTGCCGGATTAACTTTGATTACATGAAGAGGTTTATTTTGCGTCCGTTACGTGGCGTGCATTGGGTCGTTCTGTTCAGAGCGATTTCTTCTTTCCGGGCGGGTGCTATGGCCTAGGGCTGGGCAGAGATACTCTAAAAAGTATTCAGGAATACAAATACTGAGATACACGTGTTTTAAGGCCCAAAATACAGATACTGAGATACATTTGGCTATTATTTAAAGGAGAATTCCTTAAAATACTTCTGCAAAAGCGGCGAAAAAGTGTTCCGGTATACAGATACAGCTACTTATAGAAGTATATTTTGTCCCGAACGGTGCTACGTGGGGAGGGTGTAGTTCGTGCCGATTGCACATGATAATTTATGCTTGTGCTACTCTTTTTGTGCCATTTTATGCACTACCCCTTACTTCGAACTTTTTATTTATTATTAATGTTGCTGCAAAAACATGTCATCCCCGTTGAACAACGTAGTTACAGAGTGGTGAAGACTCCGTACCATGCTTGACAACAGGCGTCTGCCCAAAATGAACCCTGTTTTGCGTGAGGGCGCATCCCAAACTGTCGTTTAATATGCTTCTGAGTCACCCATTGCGTGGATAGATTTGACAACAAGGCCATACGTTTTCTCCACTCAACTCCTCTACAGCGCTCGCTCTGCTAAATTGGGAAAAGTGGAGGGCTCTCTGAGAGCAGCTGACCTCGTTATTCTTTGCATGTTAACTTCTTTAAAACACAGTTTTTTTTAATGATGGTGTTTGAGATATATACTGTTGTAGGGCGGCGAAGCAATACGCTTCAAACACATATTTTTACCTTTTAAATTTATCTTAAAAAGGGCAACAAATGTAACGAGATACCTAAGTCTGTCAAACTATCGGGATACAAGCGATACATTGTAAATGCATTTTACTACTGAGATACAAATACATGTTTCAAGTGTATCTCGATACAGAGATACAAATACTTGAATGTATCTCTAAGATACTATCGTGACATATTTGTTTCGCGATATTGCCCAGCTCTGCTATGGGAAAGGTTCCATTTTCCGAATCGCGCTCGCGAAGGGTCACGTGACCGAGGATATACATTAAACATCTGCCGAGGCCAGCTAAAAAGTAGAAAGGTTATCGCAGCATTGAACGGCGACCGTAACCAGACAGACGTCACCATCTTTTAGAATCCCTGCCGCCGTGGTTCTGTTTGTGTGAGTTTCCAACGTGTAAATGTGATCTGTACCCCAC
The DNA here is from genome assembly GCA_037355805.1 of Ixodes ricinus. Lineage (NCBI taxonomy): Eukaryota > Metazoa > Arthropoda > Arachnida > Ixodida > Ixodidae > Ixodes > Ixodes ricinus. The sequence continues at coordinate 156,608 of JAZHYW010002203.1, forward strand.
TTATCTGGTGTAATGCTCCGGCGCTGCAGAGTACAAATAAATAAATAAATATATAATCACTCTGAACAAGTAAGTGTATTGTTGCCGAAGTTTATAGAGGCGGTTTATTATGAAAAGCTGTCATATACTGACAGTGAAACTGAAATTAACGACAAACTAACGTAAAAGTAACGTACGTTAGTCATGGCAAGTAACGACACCGGTATTTCGTTGCATTAGCAAAGTGGTAACGGAGCTCTTTAACGCCTCAGCTTCTTTTCCAAGGTAACAAGTAAAGCCATTTCGTTACTTATTTTTGGTAACGGGCACAACACCGGATCAGTGTCACGTGGTTTATGGGCCGCATTTGCAGTGCGAGTGGCGAGGCGGTGACGAAAGCGTTGATCATCGGCAAACGTCTCTGCTTTCCCTCCTCTTTCCTCCTCTCCACACGAAAACGCGACGCATGTTCACTTGAAACCAATCTTCGCAGAAATTGTCCGCCGTTAAATCGCAAACGCTCCCCATCGTTTAAGATGGATCCACTCTTCAATCGGCTTTCTATAGCCTCCCAACGTAGGCAGCGCCGTCTCACGGCGCACACGGGCGTTAGAAGGGGAGGAATTAGGAACACGACGGCCTCGGGGAGCACATCCGACAGGCTTAAAGTATACAGAAAGCGCTGACGAAAAAAAAATGAGGCGCCATTTTTGTTTTTCTAATCAGAAAAAAATAAATTACGTGGTTGCCACGATAAACACATTTGAAATCAATTACCCTCCAATAAGAGCGAGTGTAATGCGTTAGAGTGTTTTAGTCCACGCGTCAGCGTGGACTAAAATTAGAACTAATGTTAAATGTATTCGTGCGGCGCACAGACGCAACATTGTGCTAAAACTTCGTCAACATTAGCTGAAATGCATATGACATATATTTCAATTGTTCAACTGAACTTTCAAATCGTCTTCATTGTCCCTCTGAAGATCATTCGAATCGTCGAGACGGAAAGACAAGCGAAATGTTACGAATTAAAGATCAAGCGAAATGTTCCGACATAAATATCAGGTGAAATGTTAGACGCAAAATATCAAAGGAATTATCATCGCTGATCTACTAATGAGAGGTAAATTATCAGTACCTTAAGTCTTCTTTAAAAGCGGCTCTGCCTAGAGCATGGAATCAGCCACGACGAGGGACCCGAAGAAGCAACACATCTGCCGAGGTGAGCCAGCGTTATTCTGACCACTCGTTTCTTTCCACACGCATGCTGGTTCATGTTGAGACTTTGTCGGTTACAAACTTACAGTTTTATATTTCCACTCAGATCTCCCATTCTGGTCGAACTGAAGAACTGAAGATGTTTCCTACACACCTTGTGTTTGCAAGCCTTGTGGCCACCATCGCCGGTGACATCGTTAATACAAAACGTCCAGATATTGACGCATGGAAGGTAAGAACGGAAAAAGGATTACTTGAGTAGCGATGCATGATTTTCATTTTTCTCTACAAAGCACACGCGTTTTCTTATACTTTATATCTTGTAAGGTTATAATGTTTGAAATTTCGGTAGCATCGTCGTTTACAGTATATTGACTTGAGTTTAAAATGGTTGTACACAAAATTTATTATTTTTTTATCTCACAATACCACCAGCACCGTCAAGGGCCAATGCAAGACGAGTGATACACGCATGGAAATCAAATACTACACTGCTTTCAAATATTATCAACCTGAGCGATCTTTCTAAACCGCAACCGAAAAATATGCACATCTCACTGCTTTCAAATATCAATATTCATGGCAATCCTTAAGAACCGGACCCCAAAATTATGCACTCACACATACACACACAAGAAGCGTCACACTGGTACTGTTCAAACAATACGCGAATGGTATTCTAAAAAAATAAAATGAAAAAGATTCGAGTGCAACGGCAATGTCAGGAAGTTTATTCCACAACTCTACCGCCTAAACTAAAAATGACTGCTTAAAATTTTTATACGGGCATCAATGGCAGTTAAAACTTCTAGTAGCTTTTCGGCTTCACATAGTTGGTCTTGAAAAGTTTAAGAAGGTTATTATATATTATAAAAAAAACATTTCAGCCGCTGGAACGTTCTTCGGTTTTTTGGTGGCTGCAAACCTGCCTCTCGTTTCAGCGCCTTAACAGATGTAGTATTCTTAAAGTCAAAAAGATTCAGCGCACTGCCAGTGACTCTACGTTTTCAAGCTACCTTGAGAGTGTGACCTGCCAGGGATCTTAGACTTCGGATGCGTACTCTAGAGTTGGCCTTATACTACTACTTATACATACTCATACTTTGCTATGTTCTTGATAGCAACGTCATCGAGCGTGTTAGTGTCATTCATGATCTTGGAGTTTTTATAGATACCGCGTTGAACTTTAATCACCATGTGTTTGTCACTTGTAATGCCTCCCTTAGAACCTTGGGAGCACTTTCTCGCTTTACCAAACAATTTTCTTCGCATGCATGTTATCTTCGCTTGTTTTGCTGTCTTGTTCGCTCAAAACTTGAGTTTGGATCTGTTGTCTGGAATTCTTTAAGTCATACTGCATCATGCTCTATTGAGCGAGTTCAAAATCGTTTTATCGCTATTGTTTACGATCGATTCTTTAGACATAAGTGGTACTACAGTTACGAAGGGCTGCTTACGAAGCTCGATTTGTTTCCATGCCCCATCACGTTCGAGCCGTAGTCACAGCCTTTTTTACCCACTCACATTTTTTTGTCACATCACCGTTGGTAAGAATGCAAGCGGAATTTAACAAGATCGATTCTTCACGGCTAGACATATTTAGTGACTCATCAACTTTTAGCCGTAATCTGGAAGGCATATTACTTGTATAGTTTGGTGAAGCCATCTTGTGCTTACGCATGTTTTTGCATTCAGCCAATTTTCTTCTGTATAGTTTTATTTTTAATGTATTTGATTTCCTGTGTTATGTTCGAAAATATGTTGTGTACCACACAAAAGGCCATGTGCTGTTTATGGACACTTAAAATAAAGATTATTATTATTATTATTATTATTATTAAAGCTTTAGGCGCAAGAGTCTAAACCGAAGGAGGTGTCCCAAACTGCCTTCTTCGTAGATACCAGAGTTTTGTTGTTGCAAATCAATGCGGATTGTTGGACTAGTTGGTACTGGGAATTTGACGACGTGATGGCGCTTAAGACAAGGACAAAAGGGGAGACTAGACAACACAGAGCGCTCTGTGTTGTCAAGTCTCCCCTTTTTGTCCTTGTCTTAAGCGCCATCATGTCGTCAAATTTTTTGTTGCCTTGTTTTTTCATATAGTCCAATTACTTGTTCCATATTAGGTCGTTTGTGATAATCACACACAATTACTTGTAGCTATCAACTTTGGAAAGCTTAACAGCATCAAGGTCAGAGTTAAAACATAATGTATTCCTTTTTGTTCTAACAAGCACGTATTGAGTTTTCCCGGTGTTGATTTTCATGTTATTTTCGTTGCACCATGTCGAAATACCGGATAAGGTAATATTTATTTCAGACTGGTCGTCCACGGAGATTATAGGAGTGTATATCATGCATTCATCAGCAATCATTCTTATTTTTACTGGCCTGTCACTGTTAATCAAAAACAAGCTGTTGACATAGATTAGAAAAAGCAATGGGCCGAATATACAGCCTTGTGGAACCCCAGAATATACGCTTAACAATTCGGAAAAAGTGCCACCAATATCGAACTGCTGCCGATTTGTAAGGCATGCTCTTAACCATCTCATAAAAAATGAAGGAACACCGAGGTCAATGAGTACATTCATTAACGTGTAATGAGGTACGCGATCAAACGCTTTTGACAGATCGATAAAAATGGCGTCCACTTGCAAACAATCATTTACATGACTTGATATTTCATGATAACATTCAATTAGTTGTGTTGTTGTAGATAGCCCTCGACTAAAAACGTGTTGATTTGGGCTTAGTATGTCATATTCACCCAGAAAATGCAATAACTGTTTCTTTACAATGTTCTTCAGCGATTTACACGACGTACAAGTCGAAGAATTGGGCAACAAATATCGACTGAGTCCATTTTACTATCTTTTAACTGGTACAACTCTTGTTATTAACCAGTCGTTCGGTATTGCGGATTCCCTGAGTGACTCGGTAAAAGATACACGTCAAATATTTTGCAACCCATTCAGCATATTTCCTTAGAAACGCGTTTGGTAGACCATCTGGGCCAGTCGATTTTCTTACGTTTATGATATTAGGAGCGACACAATGCCCTGTTCTGATATGAAACTGCACGCGTTAGATCTTTCTCGCTAGGAATGATGTTCGTTTCGCTTATCTCCATTGTAAAAATAGACTGAAAATAGAGATTAAATTGAGATTCCGTTCCCGCCACTCACAAGGTTGTCATGAATGCGTATCTGAGTAATGCTAGACCTTGAAGGGGACAGATAACGTCAGAACTTTTCAGGAGAGGATGTAATGAAATCAGGCAATCAATTCGTAAAATATGCTTCTTTTTCTAGCTTCATCATTGATTTTAGTTTTCCATTTTGTTCAGAGATAGCAGTTGAGCGACACTTACGAAGTCTTTTCAGTTTAGGTTTAGCATGCAAAATGTCTCTGGTAATCCATGGGTTTTTGCATTTTATCGTTCTAGTTTTTGTTTCGGTATGTAATTTGATAGGCAGTGATGTGTAATGCTCTTAAAGTTTAACCACATCTCGTTTACACCAGCCTCCTCGTCAAACCCGTCAAGATTCTCTTCTAGGTAATCAATAACTGACTCATCATTTGCTCTTTCGTAATCATAACACAGCTGCACTTTAGCCGGCGCCGTTTTGAGCTTGTGATCCGAGATGCCCTTATGAGCAGAAACGCTACAGTGGTAAAAATGTTTACTGTCGAGTAAGAAATCCAACAATGTACGCGATGTTTCAGTAATCCGCGTGGCCTCTTCGACAAACCGACAAAGACGCCGACAAATGCTAATCAATAAGCACATCAGATAGACTAGTTCGTGGAAGGCCACATTTCATGCGACCAAATTACGTTGGGAGCATTCAAATCGGCTCTGATTATAACCTTGCTCTGTTTGGTAGTATCTGTTAGTAAAAACTCAAGGATATTACTTAAATCATCCGGTGATGAACCGGGTTTACTGTACACCGTTCCAAGCGTTATCCACAATCCATACAAATTTATTTTACACCATATGCTTTCAGAGTTCTCGATCTGGCTCATACCATGGCAGATAAGCTTATCCTTGATGACTATGACAACTCCACCCCATCAGGAGCTTCTATATTTTGCTCTTACCCTGAGGTTTGGAGGCGCCACCTCTGCATCTTGGATTTCGCTGCGTAACCATGTTTCGGTGATCATTATAACGTGCATTTCAAAGGAAAACACCACTGCCTCTAGTTGGTCTGTTTTATTCATAACGCTCCTTGCATTAAGGGATACAAGCCTCAGCTCTCTTTGCTCCGTTAGTGAACTACGTCACGCCATTGAACTTGATGTTGGCCTGCCGGCTCGCCCGATGGCCCGCCCCGCGGGCGGACAACCGGTTGGTCCACTGTCGGGCCCATCCGCTGGTTTAGCATTACCTTATTATTCTTTTTGTAGTCTCTAGTGTACAGTGCCCCATTTATTCTTAATTTATTATAGGTTAATGTGACCCTGTCTCCATTATACCAATTTATACGTGAATTGTTCCAAAGTAGATTTTTTTTATAATTACGTACACGAAAAGAGAAGTCTTCTCTTATTGAGATACCGCTGTCTTTCAGTTTCCTTCCATTCTGAAGTATGAGTTGTTTTTCGCGATAGTCTCATCAGCTTTAATATCACAGGACGTTGGGAGCGGTCATTGGGTTTTCCAAGCCGATGGATGCGCTCCATACTGGGTATGGGTAACCCCAACTTGTACCCGAATACCTCATTGAGCACCACATTTTAAAGGTTTGACTGGCGTTCGTTTATCGCCGCGTTTAGTTCGTATATGATTAGCTGATTTCTACGTTTCCTGTGTTCCAAATCGTAGATTTGTTTACCATATTCCTGAAGTGAATCAATCTGTGTCTCTAATCGAAAATGTGTCGCGGCAATCCTTCTGTTCAAGTTTTCCAGATTCTCTTCTGGACTGCTTGTGCGCTTTATGATTGTTTCAACATTTGTACCTATTTTTCTTAATAGTTCTTGAGTATTCGAGCCTGGATTTGCCTCAATGTCCCCGCAAACCAAAATACTAAGCGTTCATGCACAATCCATCAGCAAGAACAGACAGCACCTTTGGATAGGCACAACTATCAGGATTCGACTGCTACTTATGAAGTACTTTGAAACAGTTTTCTTACTAACCTGATATAAAAGGACGGGTGGTTTAGCAATTAATTCCTCCTAGCCGGTGCCGAGCCCACTGGCGCAAATCCGAGTCGGATGGTCCATTATATGCTGCGCCTGCAGCGTCGTAGGTGACGAGTTCCCCTATGACGATTATTGTTGCAAAGCCGGCACGTGCATGCCGATCTACCAGATCTGCAATCTGGTCGACACCTCCTCCTGCGTTGCCAGTCATAGGAAGCACCAGTCATGCGTTGGTTTTTGAGAGCTCCGAGATTTACGCAGATCAGCAACGTTCTTCGGAAAAAGGACGGGTGGTTTAGCCATTGTTGCCTCGAAGCCAATTTCACAATAAATCCGCTTAATCGATTGAAATCGCCCTGAAACCTTCCTTCGATATTCTTATGTCTATCCAAGAAACATGCAGGATCTGGGAATGGACCGATTTCACCAGGCGGTTTCACTGCGCCACCGCTGCCGCAATGCATCGAGGGAACTTTAATGGCGCATTCACACCGGCGGTTGAGCGGCGTCTGCGAAGCGGTTGCGGATGTGGTTCGCGAGCGACGCCGTTCAGACAGACCGAGAGGCGGTTGGCGATTTCTGGGCGATCACGCGTTGTCTTTTGAGACTTACGTTTGTCAACCTGTCTTACAATCCACAACCCACTTTAATCCACGACCCAAAGCCAACACTTTGCCATTTTGCAACTGAAGGTTTGTCTTCAGGCTGTTCGCAGGCATCACGTGTTCGGGGAGCGAAAAAAGAGACATGGACCCGCAAACCCCGCCTGCGATTTTCTCGACCTCGCACACAAGCAAACCTCAGCTAGGCGCGTCTCGCTGACTCAGGAGAAGGTGTTCCCGACCCTTTCTTCGAAGTGGACCTTTCCCGCATGATGTACCTTGTTTTCCGAATAGAGGGCCAGTTTTTCCCCCGCATTGATCGCTCTTATCATTTTCGGAGTAGTGAGCGGCAACGCTTCACCGGGGTGGGGGAATCTGTTCGGTGCTAACCGGTGGTGGCTTTGTTGATGGCAAACTCTCCTCTTGCCACTCACATATCGATCGAGTCTGCGGTTTGTTTTACATTTTTCTGAAATAAACGCTGTTTGGATTACCTATGCGTCCTCTGGTACGTACAGTTTTCCTCTTGCATAGGTTTCCTTTATTTCTTTTGGTGATAGTAAACGTCACAGGTCAAGCTAGTGCAGGTATTCTGCCAGAGTGTCCCCAAATCAACACGACATCTGTCACAACACAGACGACATGCAACAAGTGCCGCAGAGATACTCACTTGTAATTCCAAATTTCTCCTCTATAATTTCCGAGCGGTTGTTCTTAGCGTCCTTATCTAGGTAGTTTGCCTGCGTCTTGTCATATAAAAAGGGAAACAGTCGCACAGCTTCGAGGAACCGCTCCGTTGGGAAAGGCATTGGGGCAAATAGAGAGAGCAGACCAAACGAAACAACGCTACGTTCATTCGGAACGGGAAAGACGCGCGGAGAACCGGCTTGCGCGTTGCCATGACATCGTAACGTCAATATCTACGCCACCTCCCATTGGCTCCTGTCTTCTGCGGAGAGGAGCGGCGAGCTCTGAACCGCGCAAGAACCGGTTGGCTTGGCGGCGCTGTCCGTCGTGCCGCTGAAGGCGAAAACTTCTTTTGGTCGGCAGCCCGCGCGGCCAGCGTCGCGCAGCAGGCCTCCGCGACGCCAATGTGGTCATGCCTTTACTCGCTCGGCGCGTGCGACGCGAGGAAGCTCCGCGCTAGTAGTAGCGCTGGGCGTGCGCTCAAGCTGCTACTTGCGGCGAGCTTCCTCGCGCCGCACACGACGGGCGAGCAACAATTCGCCTCGAGATCGAACTAAAGGTGGCGCTACAGTCGCGCTATCATCGTCATCAATGTGTGGATAGGAAGATGGCTGCCCCATAGGCTATCTGCGGTCGCGGCCAAGAACCTGAAGAATATTGCGTTTATTGTCTTGCACAGTATCATTGTGAATGGAATTTGAACAGAAAATGGTCCTATACTGTTCGTTGCCTCAGTGCAATACCTATGGCACCGAGGTGGGGGTCAGTTTTCACCGATATCCAGCGGCCTGCGCGCTGAGGAAAGAGTGGCTCTCGAAGTTGAGATCTGATTCACGCGATGGTTTGCTCTAAGCATTTCACCGCCGAAGACTTCAAACAAACGATGCATAACAAACAAGAAAAGTGGAAAAAATAAAACTGCTTACTTAAGTGTCACGAGTGGCCTAAAGTATGTGTAGTACGCGTAAAGCGTGCGCTTTGATATTCGCTTGCTGCTGGGTTCCTTAGTGTGGGTTCTCCCGCTGTTGTGTTTTTGCAGAGGATGCGAATGCCACTAACTTTTACTGCGTGAGAATCCGACTTTTGAAACCTTATAGAATTGCCACTCCTCCGAGCCCCCCCCCCCCCACACACACACACACAATGCCACACTAAAGGAGGCATCGACTGCAGCGGAAGTGAGTCCTTCAGTGCCTGCGTGTGTCGGATGCAACTCATGAATTCTCTTGAAGTTCGGTAGGAAGTACGCGGTAAATAGGGCGGGTGGCAACTGGTCAATTCATTAAAGGAGCAACAGAGACTATCGACCCTAATCAATTACTTGTTTATACTCCAGGAATTTCGGCTTACCCTCCGCGTAACGAAGGTTTCCTGCTACTTCGCTTGAAAAACAAATTTTCAACGGCAAATCACGCTACATGAAAACGGCATGATTACATCTAAGGTTAACCGCTCACTAAAGGACATGGCTAAACACTTCGCGAGCCCCATATTTTTGAGAATTACCAAATTAGTGAAAAATAAAGAAACGCGAATACCTCTTTTGTTTTGAGGCCAGAATTCAAGTATTTAGAATTCGATAGAGTTAGCGGCCGCAAATAGATCCCTATGTATAATTTGCGAATAATTGGAATCGCAAAAATAAAAGGTATCACGCATGCAGCGTTTAAAACGATCGGGAGGACGAATCGGGCGAATCCTTTCAAGACGTATCGGGCCGTTGGAGCTACAGACAATAGTTATTCGGCAGGACGAGTGCACGAAAGTTTATCAATTGTGGCACCGTTCGTGAGTTTCAGATCCACAGTGTGGGGATTCTTGCTGAGAGCCGACGACTGCAGTACCTAACTCCGCAAGTGTACGGTCGTCGATGTGGTCGTTGGGGACAGAACGCTGCACCCAATAATGTGCCCGGTATTCACAACTTGTTCGCCTTCGACAAGGCACCGCTTTCCGTCGGCAATGTACTCCATAAGAGTATGCAATGGCACAGAAACTGAAACAAATAGGCGCATCACAACAACCACAGTAGCAACATTATATAAACACCCGGCTTTAAATTCCTTGCCTTCGCGTGTTTCCACACTCGTGGAACAATACAATCTTTTCGAAGAAGCAATCATTCACAACGTTAATAGCGCAGTTTTATCGAAAACAAGCCTTCCTTGACGCGAGGATCCACGCTTTCCGGCGTTACCCACCTTAGCAGTGTTCCCAACATCGGCCGCATGGTGGCGACTCTGTTCGATTTCGAGGTGAGTAGTAGGGATAGCTTTCAACCCAGTAAGATGCGCAATGCCGAAGCTTAGGAAGCGCCGAGCGAGGGCTAATTTTAAGAGAAACAAATATAATTTAAATTATTATTATTACTATGTATTACAAACAAGCTGTACCCATAGTTTGTTTCTAAAGAGTCTTAGAATTATCCTAGTTTTATCGTTCTAGTTATTCACTTTCAAACATCCCCCTCCATCAGTGCGCGTTAATGCAACACGTTAATGCAACACACAGGGCCATAGTTTCATTTACTTCATGTGCGAGTGAAGCCGAAGCTATGAGCATGAGCGTGTAGACCTGAATGATGCTCCCACTACATGAGCGTACATGCTTGGTAGCGGCATTGAAAGCATGGATCTCGCCCTTAAAGTGCAACGGAATTTAGCATCGTGTGTATTGAGTGTGTGCGTCTGGCAACATCAGCGAGGGAGCAGACCTCAAGCCAAGACGAGCCAAGCTAGTTTTACCGAACTGTTTGCCATTCCGGGGACTCCCCATGAACCATGTGCCTCTAGTGTAACTCCTCTTTTCTGACCCACCAAAATAGCCGCCTGAATAAAGACTTTAGGTAGCGACGAAAAATAAAGAACCTCAACCTCCGGGGCACGCAACCGCAGTTTTAGGGGTAATGACAATTTCGGGGCGACTTGATATTATTATTTATTATTATTTATATATTGATACAGTTGGCTCTTTACAGGGCCTTACAGGAGGGGTAAGACATACAAGATGTAAAAGAACAATCATACACAGACACTACAAAAAAGTGATTCACCCGGAGGAAATAATAGCGAAAGAAAAACATTCAAAACGCAAAGTCACGGCACATTATCAAGCACTATACTCTTTATAGTTTTAACAAGGTCACAGACATTTCTCATAGTGCCGTCGGAATTAGGGAGTTGGTTCCATACCGTTATGGCCCTGGGAAAGAAACTAAATTTAAAACAATTATTTTTGACAGATGGTTCCCTGATGTGCATGCTATGACGATGTCTCGTACATTCACTGACGCGTACGTCCATGTGTTTATTTCGGTCTATCTTAACTAGACCATGAATGAATAAAAAAGTGAATTTCAGGCAGTCACTCTTCGTTTTCAATTCAAGAGAAGGAAGTTCAGCAAGTCTACAGAGTTCGGTGGGGGAATGGTTACGATTATATTTATTAAAGATAAACATAGAAGCAAGCCGACAGAGACGACGAGTGCACATGGCGGAAAAGGATGAGTCTAACGTTGTCCTCATGGGGCGTTTGGGACATTTCAAAGAGTTCGACCCCAACAGGGCTGAAGCCTGGTCCCTGTACCATAGAGCGACTCAACTTTTCCTTCACTGCGAACAACGTCGTCGAGGAGACCCAGAAACGCGCAGTCCTCCGGCAATCTACGCCATCATAGGCTCCTCGTGTGCGCCGGTAACGCCGGTAGAAACTCCCCAAGCATACATTGTATCAGAGCTCACCGCCCACTTCACCCCGTGCCCGGCGGTGATTCTCCAGCACTTTGCGTTTCATAAGTGCAGCCAGCAGCCGGAAAAAAGAAACCAGAGTCATATATAGAGAGAGTGCGGCCATTCGTTGGGAAGTATAGGAGACACATTAGGAGGCCTGATTGGTCGAAAGTGGGCTGCGTGTGTTTCAGGGTGCAGACCAGTTGCCGGAAATAATACCCTGGCGGTGTTCGCGAGAAACGAAATTAAAAAGTGCGTCGAAGTAACTATTGGTGACTGAACATATAATTCATGTGATGTTTCGATCACGGTCATCCAAAATCATGTTGGAAAAGCGCAACTAGATGAACGATTGAGCCGAATACCAGGTGCGCCGTCCGAGCGGTCACACTATGGCCGAGCAAAAACAGAGTTTGAGCACGCATTTGTCTCTTACATCTTTTTGCATGATCATAATCAAAACATTACGTGCACCGTATTTTCAACCATAAAGAGTTACTACATGTCACCTTTACGCTCTTATTAAAGCTGTTTCTCACTAGCACCGCTAGAGAATTCTTTTCAGCTTCTGGTTGGACAAGAGAGCATGCCAAGCCCTCTCTCTGCGTCTGGTGCACGGCCTGGCTCTGCCCGCTTCTCCCATTGACCAAACTGTCTCTATACACGGCTCTGGGAGAAACCATTGCAAATTTCGGCGCCGCCCTTCGTCACCTCTCTGAACACTGCGACCTTGGTGAGATCATGTCAGACATGCTATGGGACCGTCTGGTGTACGGCGTACGGGACAAAGGGGTGCAGCGTCGTCTCTTTTGTCAAACCAACCTTGGTCTTCGAAAAGGCGTTTGAGACTGCTGTCGCTTCGGAGTATGCCACCCGGCAAGCACAACACATCAGGGGGCGTGGTCTGCGCCGTCGACGTCTAACTTTTTTATTTTTTTATTTAAAGAATACTGCTGCTCACATCTGTGAGCCATAGCAGGGGTGGTACATATTGCCTTGGTGTGATATGCTTATGGGCGCTTTCTCGTGGCAGAAGCGGCTGCCTCAACATAAACATCCAGTGACGGAAGGTATACCATTTCGTTCGACACAAAACTCCAATCGTTTATTGCCCGAAGGAAAAAAGTATATTTGAAGACATCGTGCTTAATTCTACATGGTTTAATAGTTATAGTATGATTTAGTCTAGCCGAACCACTTGTTGCAAATTCGATGTATCATTCACTATTGACGTTAAAGATTCCATTAATAAAAGCATATAGATTTCTCAATTTGTTTATTCTCGCACTAACCTCCAATGGCTGGATATTCGCTTGTTCCAGTAAACTTGACACAGACACAGTATATCTGACATTATTAGATATTAATCTCCCAGCCAGGTTCTGTACGCGTTCAGGTTTGTTAATCCCATCTGCTGTGTGCGGGTACCAAACTGCGGGAGCGAATTCCAGTATAGGACGTACTAGTGATTCGTATGCAGGCTTTTTAGTTTCGCTATCCAGGAATCTTAAGGTGCGTCGAAGTGTATGCAATTTTTCCCTGGCCTCGTATGCTATTTCATCTGTATGCTGGTTCTAAAGTAGTTTACTAGTTATTGTCACTTCGAGTTACTCGTAGTAGTGAACAAATTTGATGGGATTCTCATTTATTGAACAGTTATATCTCAAAAGATACTTTTTCTAGGTTATTGACATCGCAATGGTTTTATCGTAGTTTATTTTTTTTTGCCATTTGTCTGACCATTCCTTCTTTTTCGTTAATGCCTCATTGAGTATTAGCTAATCTTGGTGTGATTTTATTTGAAAGTAAATAACACTACAAGAGAGGCCCCAACACTGAGCGCTGTGGTACCCCCATGTTACCGGAAGAAGTGAGGAAGTCTTGTCATCAAGATATACATGTTACGTTCTATTAGACAGATAAGAGGCCACCCAAGTAAGTAATTGATTATTTTTAAATATAGCAGAAAGCTTCAGGAGAGGTTCAGGATGCAATACGCGATCGAACGCCTTTGAGAGGTCATGAAAAATTAGGTCTGTTTATACTTCAGCTTGGGCGAGTTGGTGAATTATATTAACCCTTCACAGCGCACAAACACAACACTCAATAAAAAATACACACCCACAAAGAAATAACACTCACGCAGCGCTGCGTGAGTGTTATTTATTTGTGGGTATGTATTTTTATAGAGTGTTGTGTTTGTGCGCTGTGAAGTGTTAGAGGTCTGTCTGACTGCTATTATTTATTGAATTTGAAAGCTCATGAACTAGTTAGATCAATTGAGTATTCGTAGATAAAGATCTTTTAAAACCGTGTTGGAATAGAGTAAAAATATTATAATCATCAAGATATTGAATAAAGTGAAAATAGTATGCGTTCGAGAAGCTTGCAATGCGTACTAGTTAAAGATACAGGCCTATATATCGATGGGTTGATTCTACCTCCTCATTTGTGAATAGGGATAATTTTTCGAATCTTTTATTGATTTGGTAGTACCCCGTAACGCAAAGACGCCTTAAATATTATGAATAGATACTTCGAAATCCACTCTGCGTAACGTTTCAAAAACTCATTATGAATGGAATCAGCACCACGACATTTGTTTCGATCAACGTTATTTAATAAATGAAAAATTCCCTCCTCCGAGACCACTACGTCGTCGATGCCGAGAGACATGTCGGGGGCTATCTCTGGGAGACGTCCGTCATCCATGGTAAATACCGATTCGAAAAATGCGTTAAATTAATTTGGAGTTATAGTTGTTATCAATGATTCCTGCTTGAAGTGGGGACATACACCAAAATTTCTGTGGCGCATGTGATAGGAACGAACTCAGCGGCACGTTAATGAAATATTGTTTTGACTCAGCTATCGGTTGTTCTAGTTTGGCACTTCACCTGAAAGTTGTTCCCTCAGGAGCATGTACAGCATGATGTCGCTTAGTTTTTTCCCTCGAGGAGCCTTACGCTTCAGATGAAGAATATCTGTACTGATCCAAGGATGTTTTACATTAGTTTTCTTGTTTCTAAAAGACACATAACGCTGGATACAAGTGTTCACAATGTCCACAAACTACAACCAAAGTTGATCTACATCCGCACCACAAGTATCGGCATAACTAGTGAAACTCTCAAGTGACAATTGCAAATGGTCCAGTACGAAAACATCAACAGCTATTTTGTATAATCCGGTACTCTAACAAGTTTTATTTTAGAAATTTTGTTATTGTTAACCGGTAGGGTAACCTCTACCATTTTGTGGTCAGAAATAACTCATGAATAGTAGATGTGTAAGGTTGGTCACGTAGATTATCATTTAAAAACACAAACAAAAACATGTTTCGTTATTTACTACCAGCTTATCATATCGTAAAGACACCTTGTCCTGCGATCTCCTTGAATCCTTCACCGACATCCACAGCTGCTTTCTGATAATTCGTTCCCTTTTGGAGAAATCATCTGATATGGAAATGGTAGTTCCCTTTAGCTTCCTCGCGTTTTTCAGAATGTCTAGTTTCTGATTGAAATCATACAACTTTGAAACCACAGGACAGTATTTATTTGGGGCTTTCCTACCAAGTTTGTGAATTCGTCCACACTGGTTGTTTTAGCTCCCAACTTATCCTCAAGTATTCCCTCGAGAACAGAATCTTAAGTGACGCATCAGTTTCACCCTCGTGTCTCCCTCACACCGTACACAATTAGGTTGTTTCTTCTGCTGCGATTTTCCAAATCGTCAACCTTATTTGTCAACCATCCTATTTTTTTTCAGCTCCTTAACTTATGTGGTATATGAATAACTTTTTTCCGCACTTTTCGAAATACCTTTATTTTTGGTTCAATTGCAACTGTTAAGAATGGAACCTTCGGCGACCTTCTTCCGAGTTTCAACGCGGCGGAAACGAGTCATGATCTGTCCGGGAACGTCGTCTGCTGGACGGGGCCTACGCGAAACGAGTCTCGAGGAGTACGGACCCGGCGCCTACGTGTCTGCGCCTGCGGAGGCAGGTCTCGACGTGCCCGTGACGTCAACGGGACGTGTGTGCGTGCGTGCGGCTTGGTGCGCTCCGGAAGGGGAGAGAGGCCGGGCCTAACTGCGGAGAAGACAGGTCTCGACGAGTCCGTGACGTCAACGGGACGTGTGTGCGTGCGTGGGGCTTGGCGCGCTCCGGAAGGGGAGAGAGGCATGACCTAATTGCGGAGGACCATGGCTACGACGCACTTCTGGCTACGACGCGGCGGACTTTGCTACGACGCACTTGACGGCGGGTTGCTGCTGCGCACCTGCTGCCCTGGCGGGGAGTGAGGGAGAAAACGGACCCTATATAAGGCGGAGCGCGAGGCTGCTCAGGAGTTCTCTCGGATTTGACGACTGTATCGCAACCATGTAATTAAACCGTTCGTTACGTTACCAATTCTCCCACCTCCACTGGACCCCTGGGTTCTTCACTTCGGGGAATGGTCGTCGTCACGAGCCAGGAAGCTCCCGGACGTGCGGCATAAACCCCGCCTCTAACAACTGGTTGGCAGCGGTTGGGATCGGACCATGCGACATCGTGCTACATCTGCGGGTGAGCGTTTGGACTTTGCTTTGAGATTCGCCAGGCTTCAGATTATGGGTAATTAATTTTGAACTGCTGGGAATCCTTAAGTTTTGACTCGTGCGCTGGGTTTGTGTACAACCTTGCGACAAGTCTTAGAACAAAGCCAAAGCTAAAGAGCAGCGATCATGGATCTAATGAGGTTACTGAGAACAGATTTATTCTGTTTGTGTGAAGAATTGGGTGTGGAGGTGGAGCAAAAGATGAAGAAATCTGAGATCAGTAAAGCGATTTCAGACAGCGCAGAAGCAGAGGAAATTAAAATTGCGTGGGAACTGCTTCTGAACGCTAAGAGCGAGGCTGCAGCGAGAGAGGAACGAGAGCAGGCTGCAGCGAGAGAGGAACGAGAGCAGGCGCAGGCTGCAGCGACAGAGGAGCGAGCGCTGAAAAGGCTAGAGCTCGAAATTGAACAACAGCGATTAAACTCGCAGAACAGTAGAGTTGGGGCTCCGGTACGAGCAAGTGAGACCGAGTCGTATCAAATGAAGAAGCTCATGCAGCCGTTTAAAGTTGGGGAAGACGTGGGCCTGTTCTTAGTGAACTTTGAGAGGACATGTGAGAAGTTGAGCTTCGCCCCAGAAACGTGGCCGCAACGGCTTTTGACTTTGTTGCCCTGTGAGGCTGCAGAGGTTGTCGCGCGCCTTAGTGCTGGAGACGCGGACGACTACGACAAGGTGAAGTCCAGCCTTTTGAAACGGTACCGCCTTTCTGCCGAGGCGTTCCGTCAAAGGTTTAGAAACGCATCCAAAAAGAGCAGCGAGGGCTACTCGGAATTCGCTTACGGGCTTAAAACCAATTTGATAGAATGGTTGAAGAGCGAGGAAGTGTACGAAAGCCGAGACAAGGTAGTCGAGTGTGTGTGCCTCGAACAGTTCTTTCGTAGCATTCCGCAGTCAGTCAAGCTCTGGGTGCAGGACAGGGTAGGAGTCGACACTGTCGAAAGGGCCGCTGAGCTAGCCGAAGAGTACGCAACGCGTAGAAAGCTGAGCGGAGAGGAAAGCGAACCCGGCCGGAGCGATCAGCGCAAGACCTTCCGACAGGGAAACGGCTCGCGAGAAAACGGGCCCGAGAAGCCCGAAGCAGGACAAAAGGTCCCAGAAAAGAGCGCAGAACACTCGAACGGAGACGAGGCGCGGAAAAGCCAAACAGGGCAGTTCGAGGCTAGGAAGCCGTTCCTGTGCTACAACTGTCAGGAGCCGGGACACACAGCGGCCAGATGTAAGAAACCGCGGGTTGTGTTCTCGACCGTGACCGGTAGTGACGAGGACCTGGAGCTCCTTCGTCCCTATCTTCACGAGCTCCAGGTAAACGGAAAGCCGTGCAGGGTGCTTCGGGACAGTGCAGCGACGATGGACGTTGTTCATCCGTCGTATGTAACGACATCCGATTTTACTGGAAAGGTAGTTTGGATCAAGCAGCTGCTCGAAAAGCACAGTGTCTGTCTGCCTATGGCGACAGTAAGGATAACTGGCCCGTTCGGAGAGCTAGTGACAGAGGCGGCTGTCTCGCAAACAGTCCCGTTGGAGTATCCTTATTTGTTTTCTAACCGGTCAGAATTCCTGCTGCGCGAGAGGGGTCAACAACTGGGAGAGGGACTAGTTCAGTCAGGTACGAGGTCCAAATCGCGTCAGCTCGCCCCTTTGTTGACGAGTGATCCAGAGCCAGAGGCAGCTGACGGGGAGCAAGCACTCCCAGAGTTGAAGGCAGAGAAACGGGATGAGAGGGACCAGGTTGTAGAACAGCCTGACCTCGTAGCACTAGAAAGTGTACGCCGTCCCAACGAACCGGCGGAAAAGGCGGAGGAAGACGGGATCAGCGAAAGATCTCTCGTAGCTCCGGCGTCACGTAACTTTGGTCCTCTGCTACGAGTAGACAGAGTGTCTTTGACAGTCGAGCAGAAGAGCGACCCTAGTGTGTCAGGGTTTCGCGGTACAGCTCAGGAGATTGCTAGGACCAATGTAACGGGGCATGAAACAGGCGGATTGTTTTATCGGCGCTATAAGGACCGCATTTTCACGTCTAGAAATCACGTGAAAATCGATCACTACGACTTCAGGGCAAGAAAAAGGAAAGGCAAATTTAACGGCAATGCCGATGGGTTGAGCAGATTTTTCTGGCATCACGAAAAACAGTAGGGATGATCTCAGAGGTCTTCGTCATCCACGGGAATGAGGATCTAAGTGGGAGCACTTCGTTAAAATCCCAAAAGGACCTCACAAATTGCAAAGAGTTTTTGTCTTTTGTATTTTGTTCATTGTGACCTCGTTGGAAAAATGAGTTTTGTTTTGGCGACAGCGGGTCAATTCGCATTGTTTTGGCAAATTATGGTAATCCGTAATCCAGTCTGGCGGGTCTCTGGCGAATTTCGAGCGTTTGACTGCGGTGTGGCGTGGTGTTGTGTGGGACGTTTCCGCTAATGCCTCCGTTGTAAGAGGTTTGGGAGTTTGTTGGGTGCTTGCAGCGTCTTCTCAAGGCCTACTCCAAGCCCACCTCTTCAGGCCAGCGATTGTACCACCGGCCTTTCGAGGTTTCCCTGGCCCCGGAGGGGCTGTTAAGAATGGAACCTTCGGCGACCTTCTTCCGAGTTTCAACGCGGCGGAAACGAGTCATGATCTGTCCGGGAACGTCGCCTGCTGGACGGGGCCTACGCGAAACGAGTCTCGAGGAGTACGGACCCGGCGCCTACGTGTCTGCGCCTGCGGAGGCAGGTCTCGACGTGCCCGTGACGTCAACGGGACGTGTGTGCGTGCGTGCGGCTTGGTGCGCTCCGGAAGGGGAGAGAGGCCGGGCCTAACTGCGGAGAAGACAGGTCTCGACGAGTCCGTGACGTCAACGGGACGTGTGTGCGTGCGTGGGGCTTGGCGCGCTCCGGAAAGGGAGAGAGGCATGACCTAATTGCGGAGGACCATGGCTACGACGCACTTCTGGCTACGACGCGGCGGACTTTGCTACGACGCACTTGACGGCGGGTTGCTGCTGCGCACCTGCTGCCCTGGCGGGGAGTGAGGGAGAAAACGGACCCTATATAAGGCGGAGCGCGAGGCTGCTCAGGAGTTCTCTCGGATTTGACGACTGTATCGCAACCATGTAATTAAACCGTTCGTTACGTTACCAATTCTCCCACCTCCACTGGACCCCTGGGTTCTTCACTTCGGGGAATGGTCGTCGTCACGAGCCAGGAAGCTCCCGGACGTGCGGCATAAACCCCGCCTCTAACACAACCAAACGTTGTTCTGTGTCAGAAATGTGCTTATCTAGAGTTTCTTTTATCGATGAGAGATCGCGTGACGACTTTTTTGTTTATTATCTAGGATTTGTTTTTCAGCTGTTTCGCAACCGTTGGGCCGGGATTTGACTCTACATCCCCATTCAGCAATAACACCAAGAAACACAAAGAGTCAAAGCACGCCGCGACGGAATCACACAACGCCTGAGGGCAAGGCAGCACCACCAAAAACACGTAGTCACTCTTAAGGGATGATACATTTCTACGTACCTGCACGAGAAAGACGAAAATATTCATTTGTGGCTGCATCGCTCGGGTGCTGCCATGCCCACTGAAGCACAAATCGAGGGGGCGGCTCTCCAGAATCTCGCTCATACCGATGACCCTTTGGCGTATGTCTATGACACGGGGTTCAGTTAAATGAACGCAGTGCTGTTCCCGCTGGTCGTTTGCGCGTTACTTCGTAGATCACTGCGGAAGTCGTCGAGACATTTCATCAGTGTACGTGAGGCGCAATCCATTCCGGGCCGTTCGCTGATCCCCCTTCCATCGCGGTGGACGGTGCTGACGGGGAAACAAAAGCCTGCCCGAGAAAGACGAAAAGATTCATTCGTGACTGCATCGCTCGGGTGCTGCCGTGCCCACATTGCATTAAGCAAATGCCCAAAGGTGTCAGCGAGCAGCATGTAGCACTGAAGCCTTCTCGAGGGTCGGTAACACGGCGATGCTTTCGCTGCAATGGCTACTATGACTCTACGAACTGTGGTTTCCGCAACGCGGGTTGCCTTTTCTGCAAGTGGAAGGGACAGATTGTCCGAGCTTGCCGTCAGAAGGAAGCGGCAAAGAGTGGAGCCAAGTGCAGCGAAAACCGCTCAGGAAAGACAAGTGCTGACAAATCAGGACGCGCCAGGCTGTACGGACTTTACCATATTGCGAGTGGTCTACCAGCACGCATGGAAACCGTCACGGTCAACGGAAACTTCGGCCAAGCACGCGAGAAGTCAAAACTTACACTCAGCAACCTGTGCATCTCGTGGGAGAGGTGAAAGTGCAGGTCCAGTATGGTGGCACAGGAGCTCAGCTTCCGCTACTCATCATGAAGGCGGCCGGAATCAGCATTTTGGGACGGGACTGGCTCCAACTGTTAAGCATCTCCTACGAGGGTTTTCGTCAGCTTCATGGAGCCCCCGTTTCCCGGAACTGCAACAAGGAGAGCCGTTCAGCTGTAGGCCAGCAGCACACATTGGGACGAAGGTGGCAACTCTCCTCGAGGACTTCTCGGAAGTGTTCATGCCCGAGCTGGGAAAGAGCAGGGGTCGCCCGGTTCCAATTGAAGTGGAGGATCAAGCCGCATCCAAATTTCACAAGGCACGTCAAAGCACCGTTCGCGCTTCCGCCGAAATGGACGAAGCCATCGAGAAGTTGGTGGAAAAAGGTATCACACGTTCCGGTCAAGCACTCTCATTTGGCGATGCCTACAGTCCCGATTCTAAAGAATAATGGGAAGATGTGAGTTTCTGGTTACTACAAGGGAACACTCAACCCAGTCGTCAAGGGTAGAACTTATGCGCTACCCACTTTTGAAGAGCTATTAGCAAGGCTGGGGGTTGCTCAGCGTTTTCCCAGGACTTGGATATAGCTTATCAGCAAACTTGGCGTCGACTTCTTCCCTGTTGTTGACTGTAACAATGCACAAGGGGCTTATGAAAGTGAACCGATTAAAGTTTGCTGCGGTCGTGGCGATGGCCATCTTCCAGCGTTATATGGAAGAAATCTTGAACGTCCTCGAGGAACAGAAACCTCCAGCTGGACACCTGGTTCCGAGTCTTCGCGTCAACTTATTACCTACTGACGGGTAAAAGATGGATGATTGACAAGTAATGATCCCAGACATCTCGAAAGAAAGTAGAAAGATAACTGAAAACTTTCGTGACAGGTTTGGTAAATACCATTCACATTTCAAAATCTACAGTAAAAAATACTAAACTTTTGTACACTGCTTTTCAGAGGGGGCTGTTCTACGCATATTCCACTGCCGGGTCAGACATAGAAGTGCACCTTATTGTTTAGCACTTAATTCGGGATAGTAGGGCCAATCAAACTTGCAACATCCCTGACCGAAAATAAAAACTGTTTGGGGTGTCAGCACCTGTGCCCTCAAAGACCCAGGTGCCGAACCTCAGCATCCACCTGATCTTGAATATTACTTTGCTGATATGTGTAGTGAATTGGAGCCAGTTGTTGAACATAATTCTAGGTAATTTTCGTTTGTTGACTGCGGTGAAGGGTGTCGCAAGCTTGAGTCAGCATCGGTTACTTATCAGTGGTCTTTCTGGAGGCGACCAACATGATAACATTTGGAAGAGTTGAGAGGCAGATGGTTATTCAGTGACATGGTGCATAAGGTCAAAGCGTATGGCAAGACGACGATAAAATCTGGTTCTACAAAGTGCTTGCGTGTTTAGTGGAGATAGGATCACAACAGGAGAATGTTCGCTCAACAGTGACTGTACAAATCGATGTGAGAAGCGTTGCCGCTTGTATCCTTTTTGTGATGGGGGATTTGTGGCCGAGTGCGTTAGTGCACTGCAGCTGGGGGCACGTGGGACGAAAACTCGCTGCAGAACCCAGGGATCCCAAACTCAGTGCCCTTGCCAGCATTATGTAGATAGGAAGGTGTAAGGGTTCTGGGAAGGACGTCTGGTTTCTCGATCGGCCGGGCGACGGTCGCCTTGTCCGGCGGCGTGTATGATGCTCCCTCCCCGGTCGTTTTGTGTGGGTTTGTTTTTCTAACGGGAGACCGCGCGGGCCTTTCCGCCGACGCGGCCCCCCTGGAGAGCGTCTTCCCGTGTCTCCCCCATCGGGATGACCCCTCGGGAAGCGATGCTGTTTTGTTTTTTTTAATCTGGAGGCTTGCGCATTCTACGGCGCTTCTTGGGTTTCAACCTGGGGGTTCCGGGGTGGCGCCACTCTGTCTGCAACGGGATGCAGACACGAAGTTACGGAGCTGTCGGCTGTAGCTCCGTTGGCAAGTCAACGAATGTGTATCGACGCCCTTGCCAACTATTCGACGGTGGATGTCACGTGGCTCCAGCAACCTTTGAAATGATTGGTTGATCCTCGCCCGAGAGTGAGGGGGTCAGCGTCTTCAAAAGCCCGTGACTGGGGAGAGAGAAGCCCCTTTCTGGCTTGGACGTGAACTAATTTGGAGGACGGGAATTTCCCCTTGCTTTGTATATACTGTGTACTATAGCTAGTAACGTCTAAATAAACGGTTTAGACGAAGTCCTCCCGCATCTGTCGCACTCTTCTGATCACCCACCGAACAAGGCTCATCAAACGATTGGCCCCGCAAGACACCGCTGGGCATTCGTCATCTATTCAACCAAGGGACGAACCTTTACTGGCGCAGCACGACAGCGATGAGCGAGCCTCGGTGAGGATCGGAGGATCAAGAAAGAGACAGAAGTGGTCCAGCTGAAGCTTCCTGGCTGGCCAGGTGCTTGAACGGAGCGACCTACGGAATCCGTCGACAAGCAACGCTGAGCGTCAGGGAGCGGCACTGCCGAAGCGGCTTTGCCGGTGGAAAGCGGCACATGCGGCTCATCGACGGAGGGAAAACCACCTGGGTCATCGGACAGCGACGCTGAACGACCGGTGGCTGAAACCAGGGACCTCAAGGGTCAGGAGTTCCGACGCCGAGGCCAAGGACGACTACTGAGGACGCAATATCCGGGCTCTGGGCGCCAAACTGCTGCAACATTTGCGCCGGGTGAGTGGGATTTCTTGCGTTTGGTCGAGGTTGGCATGGCTGGTAGTTGGCGGGACTTATGGTTGTGACGCGTCAGACGCTGGCCGACATGGAGAACGGGTTGAACGGGGAGAACTCGCAGGGGACAGGGGCCTCTGGTCAGGGGCGGGAGGCGCCACAGGGTGCGACAGAAAAAGAATCGGAGGCGGTCGCAATTCGGAGGCTCGAACTGGAATTTGAGTTGCGGAGAGCGCAACTTCAGATTGAGTCCGAAGACAGGATCGCTTTGCGCAGAGCAGAGCTAGGACATGAGAACGGTCGACCTTCGTCCTCTGGGTCGGAAACCGACGATCAACGGCACGCAGGCTTAAATCCGGTTGCGCAATGCGCAAAAGTGCTCAAAGGGTACCGCCTGCCATGTGACGCGGACGTTCCACTATGGTTTGATGAGGTAGAAAAGCTGTTTACCACGTACCAGGTGCCGGACAGTAGTCGAGTACATCTGATTATGCCGGTACTAACGGAGCGTGTCCGCTACCTGCTGCGCAGTCTGGGTCAAGACGATTGTTTAGATTACGAGTCTGTAAAACGGGCGGTGCTTAGCGAACTCAAACTCACACCAGCTGAGTACCTAGACAGGTTCGACAAGGCAGCCAAAGAAAAGATGAAACATGGGCTCAGTTCGCCTCCCGTGTTCGAACCTACTTCACGTATTACCTTCAGGTAAGAGGTGCGGACACGAAGGAGACTGTAACGGAGCTCATGGTTGCGGATCGGATTAAGGCGAGCCTGAGTGCCGATGGTCTGGAGTACGTTCGCCTTCGCGAGGGAGAGACTTGGTTAAAACCGTTCGAGGTGGCGAGGGTGTTGCAGACCTATGAGCAGGCAAAAGGAAAGGGACGCGCAACAAAACAGCTGTACGTTCCAGCGGAACAGTCAGGGACGGGGCGCTCACCAGGGTTCAAAGGACCCATGAACTCGGGTCGAGCAGCTGTAAGATGCCATGTATGTCATGAGCAGGGACACATTGCCATGCACTGCCCTTGCGCTTCGGGTAGGGAAATGCCCCAGAGGCCGGCAAATTTGCCTAAACCGAAAGCGCAGACGGACAGAGCGTTAACTGCTCAGGTTGAGGTAGGGCGGTCGATCTCGGAGACGTGCCGCTCGAAGTTACAATTGGTTCAACTGGCGTGCGGCGACGTATACACCGAAGCAGTGCTGGACACGGGTACCGAGATAACGGTAGTACGGGAGAGCCTGCTACCTCAAGATTTGTGGGAACCGTCGGGCACGGTGAAGTTAGTGTCTGCTTTTGGCCACGCCATTCAGGCCAAGCTTGCCACACTTCCAATAAGGTTGAGCTCTCCAGGGGCGGTAGAAAATCCCACTAAAACCGACTTAGTGTGCGCGCTCACCGATCAGCTGGCGGAAGGGGTGAATTGTTTGCTTGCCGGAGAAGATTGGGAACTTTTGAAAGCTCAGAGCAGTAAGGCCCAGGTGCAACGGGAAGGTACAGCAGCCTATCCTTGTGAAGTTGAAGAACAGAACGGCGGAAGAGATGAAGACAGCAAAGCACTGGCCTGTGGGGTTGCCTGTGAACAGGACGCTGGCGAGCCCCACCGGGAGTCGGAAACTCGCAAGATCGAGGAGGCAGATCAGTCGCCTAGCCAGAGAGAGGCTTTTAGGAACGCGCAACTAGCCGATGATGGCCTAAAGAAAGCCTGGGAGGATGCCAAGATCGGAAAGTCGGGCATGTTTGTAGCCGATGGACTTCTTTACCATTAGGACTCGATAGCAGGTGTGAAGTTGAGACAACTGGCTCTCCCCTTGGGCAAGCGCGAAGAAGTATTGAACCTAGCTCACGAGTCGCTGTGGGGAGGACACATGGGGATGAAAAAGACTAAGGCTCGAATAAAGTACAATTTCTTTTGGCCTGGTATGGAAAGAGAGGTGTCGGAGTACTGTAAGTCATGCCATGGATGTCAGACGCGTTCGGACCGGCGGCGCAGTGACAGAGTCCCGATCACCCCGCTCACGAGGCCTGAACACCCATTTCAGGTGGTCAACGTGGACATTATAGGGCCTATCGAAACGCCATCCGCGAGGGGCCATAAGTACGCGCTGTGTTTAGTAGATCTGTGCACCAGGTGGCCAGAGGTCATCCCGCTGCGCTCGTTAACCGCGAGGGCAACGTGCGACGCGTTGCTTGAGATTTTTACTCGCACAGGCATCCCAGAGACGATCTGTTCTGATCAAGGGACTAACTTCACGTCCCAGCTCACGCGAGTGATGCTGGAGAAATTAGGATGCTGTCCTAGATTTTCGACTCCCGAGCATCCCGAAAGTAACGGAGCGGTGGAAAGGTGGAATCGGGTTCTAAAGAACTTGCTATTTCATGTCATGGAGAAAGATTCTAAAAACTGGGATAGGCTGATTCCCTTTTTGTTGTGGGCCTACCGCGAGGTTCCCACGACACAACGGGAGCGGCGCCCTTTCGTCTGCTGTATGGACGAAATCCGACGGGGCCACTCACGATCCTGCAGCAGACGTGGACGGGTGAGGTAGCGGTACCGGCGACGTTGAGGGAAACGCCCGCAAGGTATCTAAAACAGCTGCGCGAACAACTCGAAATAGCAGCTAGTGTGGCTGAGCTCACTAGTACAGAGCGTCAGGGTGGTTACGCCGAGGTGTACAACAGAAAGGCACGTAACAAAGTGTTTCAGGTGGGAGATCAAGTGCTGGTCTTCGACACGGACCGCACGACTAAGATGGCACCAAGGTGGCGGGGTCCGTTCACAGTCGTTGGTTGCCAGAGGCAACACTCGTATCGGATAGAAACGGCTGTGGGGAAAACCTCTGTAGTCCACGCAAATCGACTGAGGCCCTACTACGCAAGGGTAAGCCATGTCGGTGTAGTTTTCGACGAAGACAGGGAGTTTGGGGAGGTTGAATATGCCCCTCAGGCTGCGCCCCGTGTTCGAACGAGGTGTTGATGCCTCCAGAGAAGTTAGCTCATCTCGATGCGGGGACGCGGGCTGAGGTGCAACTGATATTTGAAAAGCATCGTGCACTTTTTGATGGAAGGCCGGGAATGGCGAAAGTGGGCCAGCATCGCATTGACTTAGAGGAGGGAAATCGACCGAAAAGGGCATTTCCTACAGAGTACCAGAGTACCCGAGCTACTAAAGAAAGAAGTCAGTCGACAAGTACATGAACTTCTCGACTGGGGGCTTATCTACCCAGTAGAGAGCGACTTTGCACACCCGGTAGTATGCGTAGGAAAAAAGGACGGGACAATGCGAATGTGCATTGACTACCGAATGCTCAATGCTGTCACTCGCGGGGATGCTTTCCCAATGACTAACCCACAAGTATTTGATTCTGCGGGTGGGTCACGCTAAATTCATTACGGTAGTTGATTTGAGGCGGGGGTACTGGCAGGTGCCGATGGACCCGCAGAGCCAATCTCTCACGGCATTCGTGACGCATGAGGGGCAGTACGCCTGGAAGGTGATGCCATTCGGGTTAAAGAATTCAGCCGCGACCTTTCAGAGGATGGTCAATGCGCTGCTCTCCGGACACCAGTCATACGCAACAGCGTATCTGGATGATATTGCCATATTTTCCAACACGTGGCAGGAACACGTGCAGCACATTGACAGTATCCTTCAGGTACTCGGAGAGGCGGGGTTGAAAGTGAGCCCTGAAAAGTTCCAGGTGGCACAAGCGCACATTCGCTACCTCGGACATGTCGTTGGGTCAGGGACCCATGGTCCGGACCCAGAAAAGATAGCAGCAATCGAGGGTCTCGCGCCGCCACAAACTAAGAAGGAGTTGCGAAGCCTGCTCGGGTTATGTGGATATTATAGAGAATATCTCAGGAGCTACGCAGAAGTGGCCGGCCCGCTAACTGCATTGACGAAGCGGGGAATTCCTAACTTGATCCCATGGCCGGAAGATGCGCAGCGCGCATTTAAAAGTCTTAAAGACTCACTCTGCGAAGCGGTGGCGTTGAGCACTCCCGAACCTCATCAGCCATACTGGCTTTTCACCGATGCGTCGGCAACTGCGGCGGGGGCATGTCTCGCACAAATGTCGGAACAGGGGAAGGAGAAGCCGATAGCCTTTGCGAGCCATCGTTTCAACCCGACACAGTCGCGATGGTCGACTATCGAGAGGGAAGCCTTTGCCATCATCTGGGCTTTAAAAAAGTTTGACTATTGGCTTTTCGGCGCTGTGGTGAATGTCGTCTCTGACCATAACCCGCTGTCGTACCTGACAACGAGTACTCCGCATGGGGCAAAGCTGGCTAGGTGGGCCTTGGCTTTTCAACGTTACAATGTAACAGTCCAGCATAGGAAGGGAACCAGTAACGGAAATGCTGACGCGTTGTCCAGGCTCCACAATTTATCTTGGGAGTCGGCTGAGTGATCATGCCATGCCGCGTCGGTTAGACGTGAATGTTCCCGCTCACCCGTGCCGCAGGGCGCTGTGGGGTTGTGAAGTGAATTGGCGAGTCGAACTTGGAAACCCAAAAGGACGTTCTTCTCGTTGCTGTTGTGAATCCATTCACTACGAATGTAACGCTGTTTTTCTCTTTGTGTGTGTGTTGTTTTTCAACCTTTGAAATGTCACGCACGCGTTTTGGCCCTCTTTAATGTTTGCACCGGGGCATTCCGGTTTGTTAAAGTAGAATTTGTTGTCTTTAGGTGTTTCACTTTGTTGTCAGCTTACGATTATGTTTGCATGCTTTTAGTCGGTTTTGAAGAAGTTCACGCTAGTGTTATCTAGTTTTATTTCTTTTGCGTGTGTTTAGATTAACTGTTTAGCAGGTCCAAGAAGGACCAGAAACAGTCTTGGGGGAAGGTGTAAGGGTTCTGGGAAAGACGTCTGGTTTCTCGATCGGCCGGGCGACGGTCGCCTTGTCCGGCGGCGTGTATGATGCTCCCTCCCCGGTCGTTTTGTGTGGGTTTGTTTTTCTAACGGGAGACCGCGCGGGCCTTTCCGCCGACGCGGCCCCCTGGAGAGCGTCTTCCTGTGTCTCCCCCATCGGGATGACCCCTCGGGAAGCGATGCTGTTTTTCTTTTGAATCTGGAGGCTTGCGCATTCTACGGGGCTTCTTGGGTTTCAACCTGTGGGTTCCGGGGTGGCGCCGCTCTGTCTGCAACGGGATGCAGAGACGAAGTTACGGAGCTGTCGGCTGTAGTCCGTTGGCAAGTTAACGAATGTGTATCGACGCCCTTGCCAACTATTCGACGGTGGATGTCACGTGGCTCCAGCAAACCTTTGATATGATTCGTTGATCCTCGCCCGAGAGTGAGGGGGTCAGCGTCTTCAAAAGCCCGTGACTGGGGAGAGAGAAGCCCCTTTCTGGCTTGGACGTGAACTAATTTGGAGGACGGGAATTTCCCCTTGCTTTGTATATACTGTGTACTATAGCTCGTAACGTCTAAATAAACGGTTTAGACGAAGTCCTCCCGCATCTGTCGCACTCTTCTGATCACCCACCGAACAAGGCTCATCAAACGATTGGCGCCGCAAGACACCGCTGGGCATTCGTCATCTACTCAACCAAGGGACGAACCTTTACTGAAGGCATGAATAGCGAATTTACTACATCAACTACCTTCCTTGATTAGCCGCGGCACCGCGGCACATCGATTGGACATGAGTAGCGAGTTGGGATTTGGGATTTGGCTAGGACTCGTTGCCAATCAGTGCGTCACCGAAGGAACATTAATCTCAGCCAAAAGCAGGCGCAGCAGTCATGCGCAATTTGTAAACTTCGGCCGATCGTGGTAGGTGTAGTAAATTCAGTGCTAGCTTGCTATCCAGGTGGTGTTGCCCCTGCCCATTCAAATCTGTATAAGCATCGTACCAATGTGTGTTTATGTATCATCACGCTAGCAGTCACACTGCACTGGCTAAACTTCTCATGTACAACATATTGTATTGTCGCAATATCTCTAAGACAAATAAACACTGTCTAAACCAAAACGCTTAATTTGCCTTGCTTTGGTAAAGAGAGAGACATAAGCTCGCAGCTGTGTGGTATAGAAAATTTATATTGATGGAAACGTACGATAAAGATGAATATTGTAATTCATTACTGTTAAGAAAATTCCTTTGATCTGTAACTATTAAATACAACAGCTATATAGATTGGAACTCCTTGCTCAGCCATTTTATTTACGAGTGCCATCACTGCTGCTGCAAGCGACTCGAATCTTCTGGGTGCTCTGCTGGAGCATGTCGGGCTCCTTTAAAACCGATCCGAAGCAGCTTTTACGGCTAGGTGGCTTCTTCCTTTTCACTCGTGTAACTGCAAATTACTGCTTGTGCAGGCCCTTATACCACTACTTCGTGGGCCTGTTCTGGAACTCATGGCATCATCACTGCCACTGCCCCTGGTGTCGGGTCTCTTGCGGTCACTACCAGTGGCGGCCCTGATGCAGGCTATTGCACTGTCGTCGTCCGCCCCCCACAATTCTTTTATTGCTGCATTACCAGAAGCCTCCTCAAACAGGTCAATTCTGAAGCAAATGAGAATGAAGCGAAAAATAGGGACTCTAACCAAAAAATTAATAAACATTTACCCGACGTTTCGGGACCAGCTCGGTCCCTTGTTCACGGGAGAAAGTGACACAAGTGGCAATGGCTGCACGAGACTGCAGCTTTTTATTCAGAGGCAGTTATCCCAGGAACTTGTAGATTTCTCTAATATAGTCAGCTCACACAACCTACGTTTACGGTGGCGCCCAGCAGCACATTTCTTCTGGAACATGTAGATATTTTAAGTGGCACATGTGCAGCAACTAAATTCAATGTATGCCATACCTTAAGGTAAAATGAACAATCTTCGGATATTTTTGGAATAAAATTGTTCACGGATAATTTTCCTGGAGATATGATGATTAGATGCAAACGCACGTAGCACAGTTAATCTTGAAACAGAACGGCAATGTCCAACATTATACCAAAGCAAGCTACAAATATAAACATTGAGAGACTGACCTCATGCAGCATTTGTTTTTTGAGCATATCAGTTGTAACGTAAAAGCCGGCAATAGGTTGTCACGGTGGTGAATACCTCCACTAAATTTATTAATACAACAGACCCTTTACACTCACCAAAAATGTTACCTCTGTTTGTCGTCTTGAATTCTTGCCAGAATCTACACGGAGGTAGTACTACATTCGACAAGGCATGTCAGCCAGCCTCGGGAGCTGTTGCCTGAGCAAGAAACGCGAAATTTAAAACGCTGCTAGGCAAACACCGCTACTACCAACCACGAGCGAGCCGGTCGTATTATGAACTTGTTCGAGATACGAAGTGCTGCGACGGCCCGCACACGCAAAACAGGTTCTAGGTGGTCGTCCCTCCCGCGTGCTCCTGTTGAGTTAGCAGGTTATGCCCACCATCCGTGATGTCTTACCCAAACATGTTCTTTGAGGTTTCAGTGTTGTGATAGACGGTGGCATATGTCTTGAAGAACCCGGGAGCTTCTAAAGATGCTCGTAAACCTGCGCAAAACCCTCCGTTTTGCTCCTGCTACCGAAGGCATTTGAGGCGGTTGTCTCACATGGTTTGAGTGCCGACGTCTCGGGTGGTCCAGTTTACAGGTGTTTGTTTTTTCGCGGCAGGCGCTCCTTCTGACATCGTCAAAACGTGTAAATGTGGAGCGCTACTGCAACCAACGAACCGAGAGACGGCCGAGGTAAAGTGAACCGAGGCGAGCAGACGGCAGGTTCAGAGCCATTAGGCCTACTGGATAACTGGAGCCGTGAGCAGGTAAAACATTTAGGAGCGTAAGTGTGCACGAAATAAACGATAAACACATTATTTTCGCAACTAAAATTATGTAAAAACTGTATCCCCAAATAATTGCCTTTTTTAAAATCCCGTAACATCTGTCGAAAGCTGCCGACGGCAGTACGCTTTGCCAACTCACTTTACCTGAAACGGCACTTCGGTTACATGCCATTCGAGTTGCCGTGTGGCAATTCCTAAATGACATTTACACTGAATGTCATTCGGCGTAAATGCCATTTTAGCTGCCGTCTGACAGGGGTATAAGATAGGCCCTGCTTTAGACGAGAATGAATAGTTACTTTATGGCCTAAACACTAGGCTAGCCCGCATGACATTATTCGTCGTCAAAGGAACTTAACGAATTTCGTCATATATAATGTCTTATTTTCTTGGTTAGTTCTGAGCATAATAGATTGCTTTGTTCTTCACGATCCCCAAAAATATTTCACCGGAAGCCAGCTGGGTTATCGTGATAGATTCCAGGTCGAACGTCTATGGACGAAGGAAGGAGCAACTCAGTTGTCTCA
This sequence comes from Ixodes ricinus, assembly GCA_037355805.1. Classification (NCBI taxonomy): domain Eukaryota; kingdom Metazoa; phylum Arthropoda; class Arachnida; order Ixodida; family Ixodidae; genus Ixodes; species Ixodes ricinus. The sequence goes on from JAZHYW010002203.1 coordinate 187,898, forward strand.
TTTAAAAAGAGCACCACCACACAAATGCATGTCTCTCTTGACGGAGCTAAGTTCCTGCTCGACGCGATAATCCGGTACTAAGCTAGTTAATCTCATACGCGTCGCGCAACCTTGGCGTGACGCGGAGTCGGACCCAGTCTCTGTGTTGTAATTATCTCCCATTGCTCTGGGAGAGATCAGAAAGCAGGAGGCCAAACTGTGTGCCTGTCCTTGGCCCCCGCGAGCGAGGATGTTTAGTGCGTTCGTGGCAGAGCGTATTGCACGCTTTGGATAGTGTAACTTGTTGGTTCCAGGAGGACCGGCTAGTCATGATGCACGTTTAGTCGTCCCACGAACGGCGGCCATGCCGCAATTGTCCGCCTAACGGTACACGTAGTCGTGCCGAGTCTTTCCGTCTTAATGCGATTATCCGCCGTATTACCTATTTAGTCGTGAAGCGATTATCCGTCTTATGAACCGCTACACCGGCCGTTCTCTCATTAGTGAACCGTCTTTTGTGTCGATCGTTCGTCGTGACCTTTGGCGATGCTAATCTTTGAAAAGTCGACAATCGTGAAGGAAGTGGCTGGGGTCTCTGAAGAGAGAACACCACGGGAGACCAGGTGGTCCCCCAGAGTACGTCACTCGAAAGACGACGTGAGGGTTGAGAGGCACTTTCACCTTTGATTTGTTTCATATAATAAATAAAATCTAGCGCGCAAAAAAAAAAAGAAACGGTTTTTTGTTTTTTGTTTTGTAGGTTACACAAATTAATGCAAGCAGTGAAGGGGCCAGAGTTCTAAAATCGTTGCACCGCCCCTTGAAAGGCCAACCTGCAAAATATGTTTCAACCAGGGTGCAAATCCTCCACGGCACCCTTTCCATTTCCCCTTCCCACACTGCTATATCGACGGGGGGGGGGAATTCCTTTTGTTGCTGCATCTTGGGCTAGATGAGTCAGGATAAGCTCCCGGCTTATCGGCCCAAGGATGCAGCAACTCGAGGAGTCTCTCGCCGTCAAGATAGGAGTGGGAGAGGGGAAGATAGGAAGGGTGGCGAGAAACATTTCCTCCCTGGTTGAAAATAAAAAGAGACCACAGCAACGGTGAAAGCCAGCCATGTACCGTATTTTCCGGACTATAGTCCGCACACGGTGTATAGTCAGCAGGGCCACATTTGGGGTCAAAAATAAATGTTAGAGAGTCCGCACCCGGTGCATAGTCCGCACCCAATGCATGGTCCGCACCTGCTTTCTTAGCTGACAAAAAAGCTTGTATTATACATAAATCATCATTCACATACTCTTTTATTCACAAACTTCGTCTCGTCTCGTCATAATCAATGATATTGAAAAACAAAATTCCTGTATAGTCCGCACGCGTAGATAGTCAGCACAGCCTAAAATTTCAACTTTTAAACATGTATAGTCCGCGTACTATAGTTCTGAAAATACGTCAGTTTTGAACGAGCGCGCAAAAAAAATGTTTTTATTGTGAGCTTTTTTGTGTGTGTGTGTTTTTTTGGTGTCGAGGGGTGGGTTGTCCACGGTGGGTGAATAGAGGTTTTTTCTTTTTCGTTCTCAGTCACGTGGGTCCTGTATCTGGTATGCGCGACGAACAGATAACAAAACATTTCAACCCGGAATAGGCGAGAAAATATAAGTGAGGCGAAACAAGAATGTGTGACAATCACGCCTTTTTCGTAGACACCTTCCAGCAACATGGAGAAATCAAAACGGGGTGGTTTCATTTGAAATCGAACACGCTTGTCGAGGTGGGTCTTTCGATTTTTGTTTAAAAAATGTATGTAATTGCCACATTTATGGAAAAAACAAGACCGCTTTTCAAAGTAAAAAAAATATTTCGTTTCACAAAAAAATAATGAATGGAGCAGGGTGAAAATCTGCTTTTACTCCGTGATTTTTCTACCCAGTTCTGTACGCTAGTATGAATACGGAAAGCATACAAAACTCACAGTAATTTTCTTTTTCTCTTGTATGTTATTTCGACTATTATTTAGTTCAAAGGAAAATACTTTTGTATGTTTGTCTATTGACGTAAAAAATGCCGAACATTGTCTCTTTGACGATTCGGTGACGTCTTCAGAGCCTTGTAACTCATGAATTGTTATATTTGTCGCTTCCCAAATACTATGCGGGTGTAGTACTATGCATGGGCTATCGACGGGCATACGTTTGTTTATTTTCTTTTTACGAATTTTTTTATATAAAATTTGAAATATCGTCGAAAATGAAATTAACCGATATTTTGAACCCACTTTATCAAAAAAGGCCATTTTTTATTTCGTTCAATTTTTTTATTATTGATGCCGATCATATGAACTTTTAATTGGCTTGATGCGATTTCTCACTTTTTTTGTTGTATCTTCTCTAAAAGTGATCGAAATCGCTCCCGCTTTCTTCGTAATGGCAAAACGCAGATTCCGCAGGTCGGCTTCACTGCAAAGACTATACTGCTTGTTTTTGTGTTCAAATGCAGCGGATAAATTCATTTTGATTGAGAACACTCGTGCTTGGCTACATATTGTATTTTCTTAATTTTGTAATGATGGCAACTGACATTCCTTAGTCCGATTGTTAGTGGTGCAGCGGATGTTCCATTATCCTTTTTGTAAAGCCAGGGTACAAAGGGCGCAGAAAACGGAACGAGCTCTTCATGTAACCAGACCGGGGTAATATATATGTTTGTGTTATACACAGGTTGTAAGGCTTGAAGCACTTCGCCACAGTACACAATTTTCGTTCGCAGGACGTCTCCTTGATACGTACGTCGATGGACTTCATTGAAGAAAATTAAAACAATGACAAGAAGCGTTGTGCTTTTCGACTTACCGGAGAAAGAAATCGATATATTCAGGACGCACAAAAAAGAAGAATGGGCCTCAGTAGGTGCTCCCACAGCATTACGCTCCTCACATGTGTGGTGCAGAGTTCGCGAGTCAGGCCAGGACTCTAAGGTGACATCAGCACGGGATGTACAGTCTCCGACAATATGAAGGACACATTCGCCGATGCTGTTTATGCAGCGGTGCCAAGTCCGCCGTGGCCGGACGCGCTTTATTTTGAAGCAGATAATAGAACAAACCTTTATTTATTCCCAAACCAAAGCGATGTGTACCTAGCCAAAGCGAATCTGTCGTAGCCACGTAAAATAAAATCGTAAAATCGCTTTTTCATATTCCTGAAGGCCGTACAATCTTTGCATTGAGCTCGTTTCAACAAAGGGGAGGAACTAAAAGTATACAGAGACATTAAATGACTGCTTTCGCTGCCTTCTGTGCATGTGGGAATCGTTGCTTCTTGGCATTCAGAGATATCGATCAGTCTTGAACAAAACCCAAGACTTCTAATTTTAACTGCACACTCTCGTTCAAACAGAAGGGCCTCCGTCTCGGGTTCACCACTCGCTCGCTTTGGCTCCAATTTTCGTTCTGTCCGTCTCGACTTACCTCTTGTATCGGCGCGAGGAGAAGGTTCGCAGAGCGGGAGGTCAGCTAGGGCTAGCCTTTTATTATGGCGCCTGTGCGACCTGCCCGGGCCCGAGCTTGCCAGGCACGAGCTCGGTTCACTGGTGGAGCACGCTCCCGTTACATCTTCCTTTTTCTTTTCTTTTTTTTAACACACACGGGTGAGGTCTAGGTAACAAACACCACGTATTAACAAAGAGGAAGGTTGAAGAAGCTAACAAACAGTACACATTAACAGAGTTGATCGTCATTGGCATCGTAGCGAAGCCGCTGAGGGAGACGTCGCATCCGTGTCGAGGCTGGTGTTGGTGACGGGCCGCCAATGACCTGTGGAGCGACTGGGGCTGTACTAGTTGATGTGGCTGGGCTCTGCGGGCAAGATGTGCCCGGAAGATTTCTAGAGGGCTGGGGCGAGGTCACTATGGGTGCGTCGTTGTCGTCGGGCTGAAGGTCAGGGACGAAGACTTCGGGCGTTGCGATGAGGTGTTGCCGGTTACGACGCAGCTCTCTCCTGTCTTCTGTTACGACCCTGTAGGACCTTGGTGCTACCTTCTTTTGAACTTTGGTCTTGGTTGGCCACCCTTTCTGTCCCTTATGCGGTGACGTCCCCTGACTGCAGTGGCGGTAGGTGCCTCGTTGATCGGAGCTGCTGACGCTTCTTCACGTGGTCTGCAGGCTCCAATGTGAAATCAGGGACCAGCGACCTGATGCGTCGTCCCATTAGCAGCTCACTGGGCGATCGTCCATCCTTCAAGGGTGATAATCTATAGTTGAGGAGACCTAGATAGAAATCTCCTTTTGAGTGACAGGATTTTCTTATAATTCTCTTGATTATCTGCACGTCCTTCTCCGCGAGACCGTTTGATTGCGGAAAATACAAACTGGACGTGACGTTACGAAAATCGTACCGTCTAGCAAAATCTCGGAACTCTTTTGAAGAGAACTGGGGGCCTATGGCTGCCTTTACATGGATGCGACCGTCGCGCATCAAATCGAGATTTGACTACTTTGATTGGTAGCAGATGGGTAGAAGACAAAGAAGTAGGAAGACAGGCTGCGTGTGATTGGTCTTCGCTCGATTCGATGCGCTACAATCGCATTCATGTAAACGTAGCCATTGTGGCTGCATAACTCAAGCGGGATCCCATGTCTCGCGAAACTTCCCGCGAGCTTGTGGACCGCAGCTGTGATGGTGTTGTCTAGGGGCTCCACTTTAGGATAATTGGAGTACGCGTCAAACGCAGTGAGGTACGTTTTCTCAGCATACTCGCACAAATCGACACCAACTCGGGACCATGGCTGAGACGGTGTCGGCCTCATTAAGGTCGGTTCTCACATGCAGCGAAGCGCTAATGTAGCGCTCCTCACGTGCCGTCAGCTACTTATCGTCTGCCATGAGCAACAGTTTTGACGGTGAGATACAAAGCTGGTGAACGCTCCCGTCAGCACGCGCTTAGCGCGAGGTAAGCGCTACGCTTGTAGCGCTCCGCTTCATGTGTGAACAGGCCTTTAATAGGGGCTCTGCTGGCTGCTGATACGCGAACTGCTTGCATGTGGCACACTTTTTAATCATGTCCTCAATCTCAGATGTCATGCCCGGCCAAAACATCAATAGCCGTGCTTTGGCTTTACACTTGTTGCTGCCCAAGTGACCTTCATGAAGCCTCTTTAGCATCTCTAGGCGGAGACTTTTCGGTATCACTACCTTAGCACCATAAATTTGAAGAGCATGCCGTCAACCACCGACAACTCAGAAGAATATGCCTTGAAGTCACCTTCCACTGGCCAGTTGTTTTGAACAGACTTGACCACAGTGCCCAACACAGCATCGTTCGCGGTTTTCTGTCTAAGCCTCGTGGACGTTCCTCACTCACCAAACTGGAGAGGATGGAGATTGTGTGAACCTCCACGTCATTGTGCGGTGCCTCCTTGGAGCTGCCTGGTAGCGGTGCCCGTGAGAGCGCATCCGCCAGGACGAGCTGTTTGCCAGGGACGAACTGGAAGCTATAGTCATACTTCATCAGTCGGATAAAGAAACGGCATGTCGCCAAGAGATTTCTTAGAGATGGCGATTAGTGGCTGTTGGTTCGTTTCTAGAGGTATTGTCCTGCCGTAGGTGAAGTCGTGGAACTTCTCACAACCGTAAGCAGTTCTAAGTGTTTCCTTTTCAATTTTCGAGTACCTTGTCTCACATTCGGTGAGCACTCTAGAGCCGTAAGCTACTGGACGCCAGTTTGCACCATGTAGTTGAAACAGCGCTGCGCCAAGGCCATACCTTGATGCGTCTGTAGACACCTTGGTATCCCGCGTGGGGTAGTAGATCGCCAGCTGTGGCGCCTTTGTTAGCACCACCTTGAGCTCGTGCCATTCTTGTGCGTGGTGTGGCTCCCAGACGAACGGCGTGTCGTCCCTCATGAGACTTCGGAGCAGCTTCGTCTTCTCAGTGCAGCAAGGGATGTACTTGCTGAAATATGTGACAATTCCAAGGGTCCGTTGGACCTCTTTTTAGTTTTCGGAGCTGGCATCTGTACAACACTCTGTACTAAACAGGGGTCGGTCCTAATTCCTGTCTTGCTTATTCGACCTCCTAAATAAGTGATTTCGCTCACTCCGAACTGGCACTTCTCAGCATTCAGGGTAATGCCACTTGTGCGTGCAGCTCCGAGAGCATTACGCAGCCGCTCGTCATGTTCCGCCTTGCTGGTTCCCCAAATTAACACGCCATCGATGTACACACGTACGCCTGGACGACCGTCAAATATATGAGCCATAGCTTTCTGAAAAACTTCCGGCGCTGATGCTATGCCGAACGGCAATCTCAAAAAGCGATAGCGACCGAAAGGCGTACTGAATGTGCAGATTCGCGATGTCGCGTCTTCCAGCGGTATTTGATCGAAGCCCGCGTTGGCATCAAGTCTCGAAAAGACACTCGCGTTTGCCAGCTCTGCCTCGACGTCTTCTCTTTTAGGCATTTGGAAATGTTTCCTTTCCAGGCTCTCATCGACGTTCCTAGGGTCTATGCGTACTCGCAATTTTCCATCTTTTTGCGTACAATAACAAATGGGCTCACCCAGTCTGATGGCTCGTCCACCTTCGTGATGATTCCAGCACTTTCCATGCGCTCGAGCTCGTTCTTCAGGGGCTCTCTCAGGAGGTGGGGCACTCTGCGTGCTGCTTGGATGACTGGCTCGGATCCGGGCTTCAGTACCATCTTGTACTTTTTGTTGATATGCCCAAGTCCATGGAAGAGTTCTGGGAAGGTCTCAGTTATGTCCTTTGGCACACTGGCCGACACATCGTCAACGCGGTTCACGAGTCCGAAGTATTCAGATGCCGGCAGTCCCAGGAGCGGTCGATGGTGGTCTTGCACGACGAAAAACTTAACTCGTGCCTCCTTGCCTCGTAACTTTACAGTGACGACGGCAGTTCCGTAGTGGCTGATCACGTTGCCGTTGTAGTCCCGTTATCCAGAGGTTATTCTGGTCACTGTAACAGTCTCGTCGATCTGGCGCAGCAACTTCCTCGGTAGCAGATTGGCTTGTGCTCCGGTATCTACCTTTAGGTCAATAGGCTTCCCAGCCACTTGCGCTTGTACCCACCATTCGCCCTTGTTGTTTCAGTTCTGCATTTCCAAGACCTCTAAGTCATGGTGTACGGGCACGTCGTACACGCTATCAACAGGAACTTTTGTCTCGCTGCATGTTGCGAAGTAATTTTTTCCTTTGCATTTGTAGCACTCTTTGCCGTATGCGGGATACTTCTTCGGGTCGTGCTTCCTATTACAGCGCCCACATTTTCCTGCTTGGCGATACTGGCGTTGCTTCGACACGACTTCCACGGTCTGTCCCGGATTGTCCCAGGTTTTTCTCTGCTTGACTGCCATTTCTGCCGTCTTACACAGTTGTGTAAGGCGGCAGACGCGTAGCAGTCTTTCTCTCAGCTTCACGTCAGCTGTCCCGTAAACAATTTGGTCTCGAATCATTGATTCGGCCAAAGTTCCAAAGTTGCACGACTCTTACTTTGAGCTGTAGGTCTCTGAAGAAACATTCGAACGCTTCGTCTTCGTTCTGCTTGCACGAGCGAAATATACATCTTTCGTAAGTCTCGTTGCAGCGCGGCGTGCAGTAGCTTTCAAATTTTTGCACTAACGCAGCGTAGCTTTCAAGTTCTTCGGTGGAACATTGGAAAGTATTAAAAACTTCCAACGCCTCTGGACCCGCTACGTGTAAAAGAATTGCGGCCTTCTGCTTCTCGGAGCGCGGTTTTACTGGCTTTGTGTCTTCAAGGTACAATGTCAATCGCTGCTGGAACTTACGCCAATTCTGGGCAAGGTTGCCTGTCAGCAAGAGTCCCTCCGGAGGCTGAAGCCCTACCATGGCTTGGTCGCGAAGTTAGCGAAGGATGCGTGGTCGCCGGATCCCATTTCGGACACCGTGTATCGGCGCGAGAAGAAGGTTCACAGAGGGGGAGGTCAGCTAGGGCTAGCCTTTTATTAGTATCATCTGGTGGGCATAATAATAATAATGTCTAGCCTTTTATTATTGCGCCTCTGCGTTCTGCCCTGGCCCGAGCTTGCCAGGCACGAGCTTGGTTCACTGGTGGAGCACGCTCCCGTTACACCTCTCTGTTGAACTTCTCCGCTGCATCCGACCGCTGGGGTACAAGTTTAGCTCGCCCCCGCGCTCGATCGTCTCCGCAGAGGCAAGCTGACGCCGTTGTCAAAAAGCTCCAATATTGCGTTGCTCGTGAACTGGACTACTTAAAGCAAAGCAACATATTGTTTCATAAGTGTATCCTAAACATATTAGCGTTAATTAATAAAGGTGACTATTTATCGCCAATTGGTGTTTGTGTTCTGTAAAAAATTGTCTTCGCTTCATGTAAACTCAGTCCATTTTCCCCACTTTTTTTTTGTAAACTGATTTTCCTTCTTAAAGACGGGCATGTGATATTACATATTTTTAATATACACACTGACAACAAAGAACAAGCAATTACATGGTTATTCGATCGCACGCTGCAAGACACATCATGGATGGGCGCCCGTGCCGGATGCTTCCTGGGTGAAACTGAGATGGGCCTATAGCAAGAAGGGCCGGGCGTGCTGTACGTGCCTTACAAGCTGTGTATAGCACAATCAGATATATGACCCTCGTCTGGCTACATGAAGAGCTCGCTCCGTTCTCTCCGCCCTTTGTGCCCTGGCTTTACGCACCGGATAATGGAACATCCGCTGCACCGCTAACGATCGGACTAAGGAATGCCACTTGCCATCATTACAAAATTAAGAAAATACAATATGTAGCCAAGCACGAGTGTTCGCAATCAAAATAAATATACCCGCTGCTTTTGAACACAAAAATAAGCTGTATAGTCTTTGCAGTGAAGCCGACCTGCGAAAACTGCGTTTGGCCGTTCCGAGAAAGTGGGAGCGGTTTCGATCACTTCTAGAGAAGATACAACAAGAAAGGGGTAATCGCATCAAGCCAATTGAAAGTTCACATGATAGGCAGCAATATTAAAAAAATTGAACAAAAGAAAAAATGACCTTTTTCGATAAAGTGGGTTCAAAATATCGGTTATTTTCATTTTCGACAATAATTCAAATTTTATATAAACAATTACGTAAAACTAAAATAACCTAAACTTATGCCCGTCGATAGCCCATTTATAGGACTACGTCCGCATAGTATTTGGGTAAGCGACAAATAAAATAGTTCATGAGTTACAAGGCTCAGAAGATGTCACCGGATTGTAAAAGAGACGATGTTTGGCATTTTTTACCTCAATAAGCAAAAGTACAAAAGCATTTTCCTTTGAACTAAAAAATAGTCGAAATAACGTACAAGAGCAGTAAAAATTACTGTGAGTTTTCTATGCTTTCTGTATTCATACCAGTGTACAGAACTGGGTAGAAAAATCACGGAGTAAAAAACTGATTTTCACCCTTCTCACTCAATATTGCTTTATGAAACAAATTTTTTTTTAACTTTTGAAAAGCGGTTTTGTTTTTTTCCAGAAATAGGGCAATTACATATATATTTCTAAATAAAAATCGAAAGACCCACCCCGACAAGCGTGTTCGATTTCAAATGAAACCACCAACGATGTTTTACCACATACCAGAAATGACGGCATTTAAGATGGCTCCGCCCTTGGGGGAAAGGTGTATAGGGAGATTGCTGTCTTTCGTTCGGTTCACAGAGCCTTGACGGGGACTATCATGTCCGGTCGCTTGGCAACGCGAGTCTGCTGTTGGTGCTGCGTCTATAGTCGGTGACAGGTCAAGAACAAAATGGAAGCTTTTCCCACTCCTTTCCACTTCAGCGGAGCGAACGGTGGAGAGGAGGTCGCCTTCTCTCCACCTTTCGCTCCGCTGAAGTGGAAAATGTGAAAGGAGCTTCCACTTCGTTCTTGACCTGTCACCGACTATAGGTTGGAAGTCAGTCTGTCTGGCTGAATTCAGTCAAATCTTTGCGGCAGCATGTCTTCTGTCTTCCATATTTCCTCTCCGTGTGGATGACTATTGTTGCTGTACCCTTGCGAATGAATCCAGCTGTGTTTGAGATTTTGTGCCGTCTTGTGCGCTACTGGATCTCCTCCCTGCCTCAGGGTTTAGATAATGTTGAGATGACGGGATCAGGTGCAAAGTGTATAACCACGCAGGAGGTAATCTTTTTTTTTTTTTAGAACTTTATCATGTCAGTAGCTGCAATCGAAAGCGAAATATTTTAATGTAACAGTGCCACACAGTGTAAAGCGCCGTTCACACATTTGCGACTCCTTAGAACCTTGTGCCTTGGAACCTCTTAATATATCTTACAACGAGAGGACACACTGGCGCCATCTATTGGGTAGCAGTGTAAACCTGGCGGTCCGGCATATTTTCTATTTCTCTCGCGCATTACCCTTTCTTTCTTGGCTCGAAAAACGTTTGTCAACGTTATAAACGTGCCTTTCTTATAGGTATTACGCACATTTGACCTCGGAAATCTCGGAAAACCTTCGCTCTTGTGAATTGCAGTTCCGGGGTCACCGCATAGATGGCGCCAGAGTGCTATTGTGTTCTCTCGTCCTAAGAAATTTTAAGAAGTTTCAACAGGTCTCGTCTCTCTCGGTCGTACTCGGTTGCAAGCGTGTGAACGGGCCTTTAGATGAAGACAGCGGTTGCTTTCAATCTATTTTTTGCAGACTGTCATTCAGAAGGAAGCCTTTTATCTCATGTACCGCTCCTACGAGTATGATGCTGACACCGGAGGCACCGGGAAATGTGTCAGCTTGCAATTATGCGATAAAAATGACACAACCCGGACTGCTAGGACCAGAGTAATGTACAGGGACGCTCAGATGGCCAAATTGTAAGTGTGAAATCGTCCTTGCCAAACCATTCTCTATTTTCCATGACTGCATGAGATTAACTTTCGGACTATTCATAATCCAGGAGAGGATTCACTGTGCGTACCACCATGGCTCGTTCGTGGAAAAGCACAGTCGACGACATCGTCCGACATGGCGAGGCAGATAACTGCTCCGCACGTAAGACGGAATTTCATTTTTTGGTATCTTTACCTTTTTGTATAGAGAAGTCCCAAAGCCCGGTGAAGCTTTTGAAATGATCGCATAAATCGGCTGGGTAACGTTTCGCGGTACGACTTACCACAGAGCTGCCCAAAGTGGTGGAAGCCTGGATCGCCTCAAAATTTTCGAAGAGCGAACTATACTCCGCGACAAGTTTTCTTGCTATTTCCAGGGAGAGGAGGAGAGCCCGCGCACAGCTTTATTCAGCGCTCAAAATGGTAGAGGGAACCTGTGCCTGCACCTTCCACTGCATTGCCAAGAAAAGTTGTCGCAAAGTATAGGCCAAGTAAGAAAAAATTAAAAAAGGACAACTGTTTTTTTCTTTACCTACACCGTCCGTCTGCTAACCGAGCGCCATCTGACTTGTCCGACGACCGACAGATAGCGGTAGCGGACGCTGCAGTTCACTGCTGCAGCTCTGTGGCTGCGATGGTGGCTTACGACAGCTTATCAGCCGCCTTAAAGGGCGATCCAAACCAAGCCGCAAAATGGGTCCGCAAATATGAGACATGCGGAACCCGTTTTTATATATACAGGGTGAAACAAGGAGACGGCAGGCTCTTTAAATCGACCGAAAAATTCGGTTTCTTAACCTATCGCGCTACGACTTTGTGCAGCGTTGCCCACAGATGGTGCATTTTTTTGTAAAATTTGCAAAGAACGAACTTACCTGAGGAAAAAGTAAAGAAAGAAAAAGGCTTAGCTCCTATGGAAACGCAGCGACGCCACCGGTCTGCAAACAACACGGCGCCGTTTCGCACGGGAGACAGGAGATGGCGCAACGAACGCCGCCAACGAACGAGCATACGGCGCCGAGAACCGGCACTTTAGCAGACGATCCTTTCGACTCAAAAGCGGCTCGCGTTCTACAGGTGGCGACAGTCGCAGAAACAAAAACAGGCGCGGTAACAACAAGGAACTGCAGTTAGCTTGTCTGCTAAACACGCCGGCTCTCGGCGTCGTCTGCTCGTTCGTTGGCGTCGCGACCACTTGCGCCATCTCTTGTCTCCCGTGCGAAACGGCGCCGTGTTGTTTGCAGACCGGTGGCGTCGCTGCGTTTCCATAGGAGCTAAGCCTTTTTCCTTCTTTACTTTTTCCTCAGGTAGGTTCGCTCTTTGCATATTTTACAAAAAAAATGCACCATCCGTGGGCAACGCTGCACAAAGTCGTAGCGGGATAGGTTAAGAAACCGAATTTTCCGGTCGATTTAAAGAGCGTGCCGTCTCCTTGTTTCACCCTATATATATATATATATATATATATATAACTCCGCCTGCCGTTTCAGCCCAAAAGCGTGCAGGAGTGTTTTAGACGGGACAGCCGGACAGACAACGAGCCGGAGTTTGGAGAGAAAAGTTAAGCGGGAAAGGGAAAAACGCACATCACGGGCGGATGAGATAGAAAAGGCCCCTTTGTGGGATTTTGTTGTGACTTTGAAGTAAGAATACAACCAAAACAACTGCTTCTCAAGTCTCCCTCTGTCCGTTATTGACTGAGGGACGTGGCTCCGGGGCTCTCCGGGAACGAAAAATGTTCAATATTTTTGACTTTGGACTCGCAAAGCGCGAGCCACAAAAGCGTCACGTTCACGTGACCGATGACGTCACTCCTCTCCCGGATTTCTCCGAGAGCCGTTTTCGTCCGTTTCACAGGTTAGTTTGGACCGCCCTTAGGAGTCACCGGTGCCGCTGCCACCATCTGTCGGTTGTTTCGACAGTCAGAGGTTGCGCTGTTTGCAGACAAATGCCGTAACAAAAAAAAACAAAAAAAATCTTTTTTTATTTTTTATTTAAGTTTTTTTTAAATTTTTGATGCCATGATATCACTTTTGTGCACTTCTGTGGTAAATCGTAGCGTGATACGTTACCATGTCGATTTATGCGGTCACTTTAAAGGCTTCACGAAGCTGTGGCATAGAGTAATATAGTAAACGTAAAGAGAGTACACTGAAGCCGATTCGCGGCCCAGATAGTGCGTTTAATGCCCTCCGCTACGTGGCGCTTTTCTGTAATTTGGTTTAAATCAGTTACAACTCTTTCTATTAGAAGTATTTCTTTTTAAATCGTTATGCTTTAGATTTATTTAAAGTACTTAAAACGACTAAATAGTTTTAATTTTATACGTCACAAACACCACGTGATGAATGGCGCCTGCCACGGCCTACCGTGGGCCTGCTTGCCTCCACGCCGTCGCCTCAGCATAATTCTGCATGGCCTCCGCTCGTCCGTGGGTCGTTCGTCCGTGCCGCGCCGTCCGTTTGTGCTTTCTGCTGCAGCGTGTTCGGTCGGCTATGCATCTAACAAGGTGACGCATAACTGCCCGCGTGCTCGCATGCTCGGCGTGAGTTTGTGGAGTCGAGCGGCTTGAGCTTCTCGCGCTGTTGTTTCCGTCGGGCTGCAATCGTGTGTGCACCTCGAATTTCGGCTAGATTTTTTTTTTTTTTTTGAAAAAGGACTTGACTTATGATTCTGCAAACGACATTGTCCGTGGATTTACAGATGATGGTGTTGAACCAGTTGCACGGTGTTGCAGATAGAGCAGTCTCCTCATTTCTCTCATCGCAAGAGCTTAAGACTGTTGGCTTCACAGTAAAGGCTTTGGTCTGTGATCAGGGGGCTTCAAACGTAAGCTTGGCCAACCAACTTGGTCTGTCTGTGGGTAAGCGGTTTGTTGAAGTTGACAACGAATATGTTTACATTAACTTTGAAGTTCCGCACCTCATCAAAACAACCAGGAACTATCTCCAAGCACACAAATTTGGCATTAGAAATCAGGTCATTGAGTGGCCCCATATTGTTAAACTCTATCGTTCTACCCATGAGATGAGGGTACGATTGGATCCGAAACTTACTGAGGCACACATTTTTCAAAACCCTTTCAGTAACATGAAAGTAACACGTGCCGCACAGGTAATGAGTGCCTCAGTCTGTCTTGCAATCCTATTCCTTGTTTATGCCAAAGAGCGTCCTGAGGCAGCCATGGCTACAGCCTACAGCCTATTTCTGCGATAGAATGGATAGCATTCTAAACAGCTCACACTTCAAGAAGACAGGGCAGAAGTTGCGTCAAGCCATTCTGAAAGGAGAATCTGAGGTACTCGATTTCCTTCACCTGCAACTCGGATGGATATCAGCATGGAAGTTCAACAGTAGGATGCAGCCACAAACTATCTTAGGGTGGCAAGTTACTATAAAAAGCGTCCTCATGCTCTGAAAGGAGTTTTCAAACAGCCATGACTTTAAGTTCTTACTTACATGACGCCTGCAGCAAGACCGACATCAGAACATTTTTTGAGCTATATGACTAATGCTGGGCTGCAATACAAACCCAAAAGTGTATCAGTTCACCTCAGGACTAAAACACATAGGGATAAAGAAACTGTTCAAACTGTCGAACAATGGAAACGCAGAGTATGACAAGGCTGACCTCCTCAAGGAGTTGCCAATATTTTTGCATCATGAAAGTTCAATTGCAAACAATGTGGATTGTCTTCTAATTGATAACTTTCCGCCACTAGAGGATATTTCTGAGCTGACATCAGACATTAGGTTTAACATATTTGACGACTCGTCCACTTCTTACGTTGGGGGCTATTTGATCAAGCATTTCCTTGAACTGACAACCCACAGCTGTGGCTGTTCTCAGCCGCTGAGGGAAGAGTCTGACAGCTTAACCAGGCCTCGCCAGTACTTTCTTGTGCTTAAAGCATATCACGTGCCTAGAAAACTCTTCGGGACTCTAACATTACCATCCCAGTCTGCCTTTAATTTCATTCGGCAACTAGAAAATTGCTTTTTGCCGTAATAGAGAGTGTGGCGCATGTTTCAGGAGTGTGTGCTGTCTTGAATCACACACTTTCAGGTCTGCGTAGTTTTAGCATTGCTCAGAGTGCCACGAATATTTTTTCATAAGTTTTTGCAGAATACGCTTGTGTTGGCATGTTCGATTTCTTAACCAGAACTTGGACAAAGTTTGGTTGCACTCTTCAGTTTCTGTAAAGCAACTAGACAAGTTTAACTGTTAGTAGTGTATTAACGGAGGTGGTTGCAAATCAGAAACAGAAAGTGCTTATTACTTGAGTGGCACTGCTTGCACTCGAAACATTTGTTTCCCTTATTTCCAGCAAATGTGTATCACGGCCGTTTTGCAAAAGTATTAATCCAATTTCTAAAGAATTTCTATATAAAATAGTGTATAGATGCTATAGATATTAGAAAGAAAATGTATCCACTTTTGCATCCACTGTCTATAATTTTTAGCCGCTTTTTTAAGCCATACTTTCTTTCCGATCAAATGTATTTCGAGGAATGTTTAGGGACGCTCAATCTTGTCAGATTCCGAATAGAGTTCTCAGTGTTTGGTATTGGCCGGCCCGCAGTGTGTTTCAGGCTATGCCAATTCGCATGTTTTATAATAGCCGGAAATTGGGAATTCGTACTCTTCGCTGTGTGCTTTGCACTCTTATTATACTCTTATCACTGGTAATGATAGCGATGTCTTGTTTATTTCTGGACTTACTTCCCGTGCCCGAGTCGGCGTGAAAGCGAATGGATCATTCAGCATGTTCCCTGTGGAAAATTGTTGTTAACTTGGTTCCGCTAAAAATCTATTCCGAAGTGTACGATATGACAAACTCCTTCATATTCATTTATTCTTGTGAGTATTAGTATATGTTTCTTATAAAACATACAGAGTGTCTGAAGTAAATGTATATACGAATGTGGTCTAATAAAATATTTTCGAACCACTGTCTGTTGTTGACTCCAAAATGCTCCATCAGTCAGAAGTCAATGTGGAGATTTTGTAACTTCAATGTTTTACAGTAGAAAAAAGAAAAAGATATACGCATCTTTTTTGTGAAGTAGAAATTTTGTTTGACACATTTTGCATGGATTCTATCGTAAAAATTAAAATAAAACTGCGTCAACATAAAAACAAAAGAAACAGCGAGAAAAAGAAGGAGAAGGGTACCGGAGAACCGAAGCAGAAACGCCCAAACCGAAACCAAAACTAACTTGACCAGAACAGGAACTAGCTTATGTTTAATGCCGCCCGCTAGGAGCGCTAGGTGTCACTTTTCTATCTGGGCCGCTTGGGCCTATGGCAGTGTCCGCTCTTTACCTTGTGTGTATTACACTATGGCTGCGGGACCTCACTGTAGATTTCCACAGCGCGGTATCTATCGCTGCTTTACATGCCATGTAAGGCTGCTCTGCGTTGTTCCAGAATCACGACGGCTCTCACAAACTCAGGGTGTGGCGAGTCCAAAGCTTCTCATTATCGTTGCAAAGGCAATCAGGTTGCAGCATTAGCAGATGAGAGCGTCGAAGAACCAATCACGAAGCGAGGAACGTGAACATCATTATCCACACCGTGCGTTTGTAAAGCTATCAGGGGCTAAACCGGTTGCCGTTTTAACATGGGTATATTACGTTTGTTCAACAGCCGCTCATGCAACGACAGTTGAATATCGTTTCGTTCATTCGGATTACTCGACCTGCGACGTGGTGCTTGTCTTTGGAACTTTGGAAACAAGTGAGTAGCGCTGCCTCCGCAGGGACAGCTTTCACGTCTCGTCACGCACTGATTTTTTATTTAGATCAGTTGTACTGTTTTCACATCGCAGCACACGCGCCGATGCGCACAGAAACAAAACAAAAATATTCCTTTGTGTTGTGATATATTAAATAACTCTGTTTCCCTGTAAGTCCGACCACCGGCCGATGCTGCGACTCAGTGGAGCCTTGTCTATGAAATAGGTTTGCTGTAACCGGATAAACTAATCACGATTAAAAAATAGCAGACAAGACGTCTTCACTCTGCGTGATTGGTTTTGTTGGTGATAGTAAACGCACCAAGAAAATAAGCGCCGCTACGGAACACTTTCGGCTATGTTTGGTTGGCTCCACCGGACCGGTGCGTCGGCCGCAGTTGCACTTCGAGTGAAACGGAGAAGGTCGTCATGGTGTCTTATTACTGTCTAATTGCGCCGACGAGAAAGGATGCCATGTGGATGGGTTTAGTGATGTTATCAAACCGAAACAAAACCGAAAACAAAAACAGACCACTCTTTCTCTTCAAATTCTACTGCTGCTAAAAAGTTGTAATACACTATATATAATGCAGCGCGGATAACGCGGTTACAATGAAGAGGTAAACAAACTGTCACTGTGAGGCAACAAGACGGCAACAGCAACATAACATGTTCCAACCGTCGGGCAGCTTGATGCTCGCTCCCCATGTTGTCCGACAACCCTGTCACATGGCGGACACAACAGCACACCATGAACGACAACGACAATGCTTCCTCAGTATGACAGCTGTCGGCAACAAAAGCAGCAGCAACTTGCGTTTTACGACGCGTGTTGCCCGAATCGGATGATGTGAGCGAATTTTGTGCCGTCAACACGACAACACAGAGAGCTTTGTTGGCAGAGCTAGTTCCCTATCAATAACGACTTTTTTAAGAGCTTACTCATATAAAGGCTGGGAAAACGTCGTTTAACAATAATGAAGGCTGACGTGCAGCTAAAATAATTTGATGATTGTTTTTTAGTGCGTAATTACGGAATTCGATTGTCGAAATTGTCACAGATATATGGTCGTGAACGCTCAGACTATAGTGTTGAAATTAGAACTGTCGAGAGACAAGCTCATATTACTGCCAGTCAAATGAAATGTCATGCCTAGTCACCCGCTGATAAGGTATACTAAAATAATCCAAGAAAGCAATTATTAAAAAATCGAAGCCTTAAAACGAGCGCTCTGATCATCATTGTTGTTGTTTTGAACTTGGAAACAGCCGCTGCCAAACACCTCAATTGTTCCAAAAATCTCTAGGAAGTTTTGGGAAATGAGGCGATCATGTTACAGGTGGTCGGCAAATAGACGGTTGGAAAATTTTATTCAACCGATTGTTAGGAAGGCCGATCGTGTCGGTGTCACAGTTTTTAAGTACTGTCAGTGCAGCTCAACACCACGCTACAGAAGAAGCTTTGGGGTACTGCCCGTGCTAACTCAATTTAGCAGTAGAATTAGGAAAATCGGAATTGCATGAAAGAAAGAACCGGAGAAAAATACTGCGTGCGGTTGCGTAAATCCCGAACATCTGCGATCTCACATTCCTCGGTTAGGGCTATCTACTTCGTCAACGAATAAAGAGCTTTTTCTAAAATAAAAAGTGGAAAATACTCCCAGTATCCAGTTTTCTAGCCACAGTTACTGGTTGATGACGTTTCGTGGTAATCTTCGTCGGCCCTTCAAACGCACTTGCACTTCGTGGAGTCATATTTCCAGCGATGCCGCGCCGCACACGAACGAAGGTAAACATTCAAGATGGCGGAGTGTTTCTTGTCATCCCCGTGTTGGCCCCGCTGTCAGCATGGTGCGAAAGGTGGTCGGACAGAATATCGGCCAACATGGTTGCTGGGCGACAGCAACATGTTGCCCGAATGTTGTTGTTGCCGCGTTGTGACGGGGTCGACGAAAACACGGTTCCCTCGTGCCATTGGATTGAGTTGCCCAACCATTTCCTCAATGTGACAGCACCTTAAAGGACACATGCAAAGGAAAAACATTTTTTTAAAACAGCCTAGATGGAAAAAGTATGTTATAAAACGAATTTACAAAGAAGAAAGAACATTTTAGAGCTATGTTTACGGCGCAAAACGAATTTGTAGTTGGCGCCCACGGGAGACGCCGCTGGTCACGTGGTAGACCTGTGCGTCGCCGCTGCCGCACGCTGAGCGTTGTGCGCCGCCGCTTCAACGCGTTTCTCCACGCCGCCTTCGCCGCCGCCGCACAACTTCGTCTGCTTCGGGGCGCCGCCGCCGTCATAGGACCGGCGCACAGGTCTATCACGTCTGCTTGCGCTCTTTCAAAAGCTTCATTCGGGCTCTAAAAGTTACTTATTAATCTTTGTTTTTTGTTGCACTTCAAACGAAGATGAATAAGTAACTTTTCGAGACCATAGGAAGCTTCCGAAAGAGCGCAAGTACCACGTGACAAATAGGGGCCAGTCACGTGATAAATATGGGCCACTTTTCCGCGGCGCCCGTGGGCGCCAACTACAAATTGGTATAGCGCCGTAAATATAGCCTCTAAAAAATTTTATTTTTCGTTGTTAATTTCTTTTATGACTTCCTTTTCCGAACCTAATTGTTTAAAAAAAAAGTTTTTTTCCTTTGCATGTGTGCTTTAAGAGGGCGCGATACCTCTATTTATTCGTCCGTTTCATACACCAGATGGCGCGCGGCTCGTGGCGTGGTTGAACGCGCGACTTCTAGATGGCGCCAGTGGCGAAGTGTGAAAAGGCCCGCGTTAGCCGCTGCGTGAAATAGATCCCCGAAACGTGTCGTGTGACGCTGTTCTCCGGCGGAGGAAGTTTCTCCCTCCCTCTCGCGCGCTTGGTATGTCTCTGGTCAGTCAGCTCAGTGTGTCTGACCTCGGACGTCAGTGATAATACGCGCGGTGGCCGAGTCCGGCCTCTGCGCTGTGTGATGCAGTGCGTGGAGCTCGTTTCTGTACGAAGGTTGGAATAAATATGTCGGTCCTCTTTTTTACGATGCTCGTTTCTATAGCTTCGGTTTTTATCTCAAGTGACGTACAGTACCGCCTTTTCGAAATCGTATACTTTGCGGTGAGCGATTGAGAGTCATGTTAGCATTTTGTTTTGGTCAGCACTACACGTTGAATGAGACCTTGGGCGGTGACGTAAATATGTGTTGCTTCCAAATTGTGTCCAAGGTGCGCAGCGACAATTGGAAATGGTATTGAAGGTGTGCGACCGTCGGTTGGTAATTGCGTGCGTTAGATTAACCTATTCAGTCTAACCATGTTTGCCAATGTCTTATCTGCTTCGACAAATGACATGGTCGAGTCTATTGATAACCTTAGGTGGACTGCACCTACGGAGTGTGCGGTCTTTAGATAAATTGGCTTCGTTTATGTGAATTAATAACTGTTTTCTCTTTTCCGTACTCACTGCTATGCAAAAATCGCTGAGATGTTATGGTAGCGTTGTGTGGCGGCGTTTTGCACGCTGACGCGCTATTGCATTCGCTATGCACAGTACGTGTTCAGATGGAATGTGTCAAATCGTATTTCCTATCGATATGATAGATTTACTTTGCTACGGTGTTAATTATATTTTCCTTATTTAAACTGGTCCGTCCCTAGTCTGAGCCTAAGTTCAAATACGAGAGTGCACACGGACTTGGTGTCGTAACAGCCGTAATGCGCAGAAAGAAATTAGTACAATGAAAGAAAAACAAATGGATGCGAGGCGGCTCGGTGTTATAGAAGTAATGAGTGTACAAAAGATGCCATCGTACGTTTTCTTTTTTCTTGTTGAATGTTCTGCATCGTTGTGCAACGCTCAAGGTACCAGCGAAGACAACGAGCTGGCGTCAAATTTCATCGAGCGGAAAACGAGCGTCAATTTCGCCATGTGCTTTCATTTCGATATGGCGCAAAATGCTCGCAATATGGTAGCAGGTAAGGGAGCAAAATTTAGATGTTGGGTCTGGAAAACCGCCAGACTCAGCCGTGTTAGGGCAATCTCTCGCGAGTCAATATGTCAAAGGTATTGCGCGTCCAACTGTACGTGTGAGTTATCCATTTGAGCAAAACCTTGATTTCGCAAAACTATTGTGCGTTAGAAATATGCATCGTGTTAATCAGCTATAACTATACCCTATCTCACTAGCTGCGCGCAGTACTTGGAAGCCACGAGCAAGAAATAAATGAGAGTTGCTTTCGTGGGACAATCGTGACTTGGAGACCCATAAAAAAGAGTCCCGAAAAGAAGAGAGCTTCCCCTTCTCTTCAAGAGTTGGGTTACGCTCTCAATCCTGCACCTTTGGTAACACGGCGCGCACCCAAAATCGCCTTCTTCACGGAAAAACACGGTGTCCTTCAGAATCGAGGGGTGCTACTCGAAAGCGAGCGACATGTCACGGGAATGAAGGCGAGGTTCCCCGGGCTCTAAAAACGCTCGTAACCGCAAATACAAAAAAAAAACTTTTTTTTATTTTTATTTTGTCGAAGCACAATTTTTTTATTCATTATTTTTCATCCTTCTTGATACCGCATCAACGCAAGCACTAGCATGAACAAAAATAGTACGCATACAACGACAACGCACCCACTGGGACCCGAGTGAAGGCAAGAACAACCAACTATTAAAAGGAAAAAAATAAATTAGTATGCATACATAGACGGAACGCATCCATCGAGAGAAATTAATCGCGCGCTTGTTCTGCCAGTACTCGTTGTCCTTCTGTCAAAAGCCACAAAGGAGGAAGACAATTGGGGCCTAAACACACACCCCCTCTTTTTCCCCGCCCTAAAAAAAGGGGAAAAAAGCTTTTTGGACGTCCCCGGTCGCCCAAGCGATGACCTTGGAAGGGAATGCGATTGTAGCATGTTTGTCCCACGGCAGTTCCCCTGTCTCAATTGCCACGGTCCGTTTCCCTCAAGTACTAAGTCTTCGAGACGGAGAGGGGCCCGCAGACTGAGGGTACCCCCAACAAAGGCACACTACTTGGGCGTGGGGTGCTGTGCTTTCCCACGTTCTCTGTTTTTTTTTTGTGTGTGTGTGTTTTAAGCTATGAGGAAAGGGCTACAGGCTATTTTCGTTTCTTTCAAACTTTTTTTTCTTCTTGTGGGTGCGTGTGGGTTCATAAAATCGTTTTACTTGTGAAGTTCACAATCTGCGCCCGTCCGGCCAAATTGGGCAAGTTGGGGTACGCTCACTGCAGACGCACAACAAAAGGGGGACCCCCTCACAGCTGCCTTTATCTACAGATCTCACCTCTCCCTGAACTGGTCACTTCGGCACGGGCAGGCCATCAGAGAATGTTTAGACTTGGAATAAGCTGTTCCAAGGTCCCGCACAGGGACTGCCCTAGAAATACTTGCATGACACACAGGCCAAACCCCCCCCCCCCCTTTTTTTCACCTTCCTTTTTTTCTTTTTTTTTTTTGAACCTAATTTTGGTGCGGTCTTTCCGGTGCACGGACGTCTTGGTGCACGGACATTTAGGTGCACGGACTTTTCGGTGTGGGACTTTTGTGTGCGCGGACTTTTCGGTGCACGGACATTTCGGTGCACAATCATTCAAAATCTCGAGAATGTTTTTTTTGTTTTTTTTTTTAAGGTAATAAGCATTAATTTAGGCAGAAGTGATTTTTTTTCTTATTTTATCAATTTGTAAGCTTGGTTATCAATTTACTGTCACTTATTCATATCCGATATAAGTGACCTTGTTAGGCGCAGCTCCATCCTGCGGGAGGACTGGATACGTTGGATGTTTTGTTTATTTCACCGGTGTCTCTTTTCCAACGTAACTGGGCGCATCACATAGTATTTACGCGTTCGGTCGATACAGGCGTTCCCGGCGCCTTCTGTAAAAGTGTGGGCTTTATTATTGGTAATGTGTGTAGGAAAGGCTCCAACAGCAAGAAGCTTGAGATTGTTGAAAATTACTCGAGACATGTGATGTGACTAGTGCGTACGTTGGAAAAGAGACACCGACAAACAAAGCATAACGTCAAACGCCTCCAATCCTCACGCAGGATGGTACTGCGCCTAACAAAGTAACTTAGGTGGTATATCAGTAAGTGGCCGTAAAGAAATGACCAAGTCTAAAGACAAATAGACCGCTTCCAAAACAATGCTCTCTCTCAGTTGTCCTCAACAAACTGCACAGTGGCGTTCGTAAAACACATCGTTAAGCTGTAAAGCCTACAATTTACCTTTCTATACTTGGAAATACGTATTATGGAATTTATTGACTAGCCATGGCGAAAGTGTATGCACTACCTTAGGGCACCAAAGGCGTTTCACGTGAAACAGTTGCCACTATACCGAATACAGCCTACCCCGATTTTTATTTCTTCTGATATATATAATGTTTTGATTTGTAAATACTGTTGCAGCACGTCGTTGACAGCAAAATAAAAGAAATACAGCCCCACCGATCTCTCCGCGCTTTTTTCGCTAATCCGATAATCTGCGAGCCACGGACATAAAGGATTCGCTAACATCCGTCAGGAACGCGAATGGTAAATCGTCACGCAAACATAATTTCAGAAGCTGCAAATATATATATATTTTTCTTTTTGGCTTAGCAAGTATTGTATATGAACGACACGTGATTATTATAGAAGCACAAGATACCATTTCTCTGTTCTTGAAGACCATTTCCCTAGTCCTGAATGGTCGCGCTACGGGCCGCGGCGGCTGTACACCCTTGCCCTCGCTCACGGAGCTGGAGCTGCGTGGGTGAGGGAAAAAAGCGCTGCCGTCGCCCATGGAGCTACGTTGTGTCGTCTGCTACTGTACCGCCAACAGGAGAGCGATAGCTCTGCCTGATCCACAGATTCCTGTTTCGGTATGAATCTGTACGTCTGTCCTGGAGGAAGATAAAAAGATAGGCTCTGCGACCGCCTCCTAAGCTAGCAAGAACAAACAGAAGTATGCTCGCTTGGACTGAAAGGTTTCCAAAATACTGGCCAGACATTTGAAAAGCGTATGTCACAGAACTTGGTTTGTGAAATGGCGTTATTTTTTCAAGCGAGAAATTACCTGCTCACCACTGGGAC
This sequence comes from Ixodes ricinus, assembly GCA_037355805.1. Taxonomy (NCBI): domain Eukaryota; kingdom Metazoa; phylum Arthropoda; class Arachnida; order Ixodida; family Ixodidae; genus Ixodes; species Ixodes ricinus. The sequence goes on from JAZHYW010002203.1 coordinate 211,547, forward strand.
AACGAAATCGTGACTGTGTAATGTGTCAGCTGTATTTGCGCTCATGAAAAAAAATCTGAACACTTCATTCTCCCAATGGCCTATGTCCAATAACAAATCCTTTCTTGAACATGTATGCACAAATAACTCATTTATTGCTACACTTTTATATACACGTGAACCATGGGCGTACCAACCGGGGGGACAAGGGAAGCGTTTGCTCCCCCTCCCAGTCCTCAGAGGGGGGGGGGGGGGCAAGGTATGTGTTTTGCCCCCCTGAAACAGCCGTCACTGGGCAGGACAGACATTGGCTGACGGCGCCCAAGGGATTTCAAGGACACCACCCCCGGTCCTGGGGAGGGGGGTCTGGTTTGGCCCCCTCCGAAATCAAGTTGGTACGCCACTGACGTGAATTAAACCAAGTCAAACTGCATTTTGTTATTAGATCTTGATGGCTATACCAACTACATTCATATTTTTTTACGGCTTCATTTAACCATAACTTCAACAATAGTTAATGTAACCATGTTTTTTCACGAGTTTGGTATCTTGCAAATTTTACAAAGCACTGGATCCGAAGATAAATAGCTGAAATAGAATTTAGCAAGCGGCTATAGTAAGCAGTGTATTTTCTCACAATCGGTCGAGCTATTCACATGATCACGACTGTCGCCATATAAAATGGCGGAAATTTGGTGCCCACTACAGTCGGGCTGCTCTAAGAACTTGTAAATTGTTAAAAGCAGTAAGTCTTTTAATATTGTGACAGCATAATATTGACAAAAAACAGCGCAATACTTTTATACAACGAAAACACAAGATGTTTACAAAGCATGTGAATAGACAGCTTTTACAGTATTACGAGTCCAGCTATAATTAGTCTTGAACTCCATGTCTTCGAGTCTTGAGCATATCCACCTTCCTAGTTCTGGAGTACAGCCAGTGTCCAACCTAACGGAAATAACAGCATATATAAACTTCTCAACGGATTTTTTAATAACAAAAATGCAGAGCAACTGACAGCAGATGAACTCGACGTTATGCGAGTAAAAAAACAGAAAAAGATAGCTAAATTACCTTTTCCCCTTTCACAACGAAATCATAAAGGGTGCTTAGAGAGTTCTCTGTTTTCGCTCCGCATTTCTCAGCTGGCTATAAGAAAACAAGACAAATGGTTTACGGAATCGGTCCATTTGTTATAGTTAGTCACAAAAAGGTTTTGGAAAATTCTTAGAAAGTCCAGCATCACAGCATGCCAGTGAACATGCTGTGATGCTGTACTCAAGGACGAAGGTTCAGAATAAGGTAGGTCGCACCCCAGCGGGCACACTTGTACTCTGAACTTGGAGAACCGCTCCGTCGCTTCAACGAGACTGAAGTCCGCAGCGGCGGTTTCAAAACACGGCTTGGAGCCAATAAGCCGGCGCAGCGGCGCACATCTAGGTGCAGTCGGCGCAGTGTGGTTCTGCGGTGGCTAAAACAAAAGGCGCAACCGGAGTCCTCTTTATGCTCCTTTAGATTTTCCAGCCACCCACCCGGCGCCAGCTCTCTCCCCCCCCCCCCCAAAAAAAAAAAAAAACACAAACAAACAAACGGAGTTGTGGATTCGCTTTGCACTTGCGTCCCTCCAAAATAGGCCGAAATACTACGGGGTCATTTCACATCTTTTCCTAACGAAGTGTTGTTCTTTTGCTTTGCACCGAAGTAACTTATCTTCTTCCTCCGTTCCCCCTCTAAATTGGAAACAGCGCGAAACATGTGAAAAATTGCTTATTCTATGGAGTTTTCAGGAATCAACTAAATCCTATCCACTAAAGCCTATTCTCACAGTAACTGCACACCTTCATTGGTAGAGTACACTTTACACGTATCTATAAGTGCACACTTTATAAAAGGAAAGCGTACTGACCGCGCCAGAAGGAGCATCATACTTGTTCTTGAACGATCGCTTTGACCAGGCGCCGTCAGCAATGACCGTCACAAGTGGGCAGCCTTCCGCATCGATCTCACCAGATTCTCTTGCGAGCCTGGCTTCTTCTTCTCCGGCTTTTTTCATGGATTCCCGAGTCGCGGTTTCAATACCGCGAGCCACCGTCGTCTCATGCTTTGCAATCGTTTTGCTGGACATGGACGGCACATTCATCGATGCTAAAAGCTCAACAAGGTTCGATTGCCCACCTACCAATGGAAATTATTCCTGACACCGCAGCGGTGTTCTCGTCGATGCTAGAACTCGCTTCGGTCGTTTGAGGAGGTAACTCCGACTGGAGAACATCTTTCTTGTTGCACATATTGCAAACGAACGTGGAAGAACTGCGCAAGCCGTGCCTCCGTTCTGAGACGAACACAATGTCCGGAAACGAACAACTAAAAGGAGCATGATCGCAAATCCTTTGAACAGACTGAAATAAGTGCATAATGTCGACCAAGCAACGACCCTCGATCACGGATGCGACTGGTTGCAAGTTTTCGGACGGTTCAACCGTGGATTCGACCACATTAGAGTCTAAAACGATACCTGTTCCTGCACCCTCAGACCGCTCCGAAGAACCGACCACCGCCGCCACGAGACATACCGGGTCCCTTTCGCCGGGGAGCGTTGACGGCGAGCCTCGCACGGTCGCAGCTTAAGGACCACCTTCGTTAATCACGCAAACAAAACCATCCGGGTTGGAACAATATGGCTCGATCTCACCAGAACCTCAACGTGCAAAGCTTCCACAGACGGTCGCTTGCGAGTATTCTCAATGTGGGACTTCAAAAGCTTTCGCTTGCCATAGGGAGCATGCTTTCGACCCATGACGCCAGAGGCAAACGCAACACTTCCGAGCGACACAAATTCGAATGCACCAAACGCGAAGCGCAGCTGGGCTAAACTGCCCGTCACCCGTTTTCGCTCTCGCCCGCGCGAAAGAAGATCGCGTATGAATACAAGAAAAATGCGTGAACCAAGCCACACGGAGAAACTACTTGATCTCTCGTCCTTGCGGACAGAGACCGCTATCTAGCGGGAGGAGAACAAAATGCAAAACAGATAAAACTAGTTGAAACTTGAGACCGACAACTTGCTTTCGGAAATATCGCTATACTGCCAAAACGGATTAACATACACTAATTATTTTTATACCAATCGATTCCGTAATAAGTTTTAGAGGCACTAGTGCGAACACAAGTGTTCTTTTTTTTAAATTAATGGAATATGTAAAACGTTGCTGAACCCAAAACTGTCAAAACAGCCGTTTTCAGTCGATTTCAAGATTTAAAAAAAAAATTATGTACTAAATACTCAGAGACATAACTGCACTAATGCACCAAATCAGTATTAATCTCTTTATCGTAAACGTTTCAAGCAAATACAAAAAGCGGTTCTCCTGTAGGAAGTTTTTGAAAACATCAAAAATCTACATGTATTTTCTATGGCGCTTGGAGGTGAACAGATTGGTGTGAATAATACACTGGCTATTCTCGATGACGTGCGAAGATCTCGAAGTTTTGTCGGTAGAGCTTTGTTGTGTTGGTCCCCTGATTAGATACCTTTATCTCTGTCCCAATGTTTGTTGGGCATTTCTAGCGCTTATTTTGTTAGGTGCTGCATTGAGGAGGCTTCAGCCAGTTTTTGAGATACTCGGCATGCGTGTATGAGTGAGTGAATTAATGATTGGATGAATGAATGAGAAGGAGTTGGTGAGGATGCCACTTGCAGTCATTCTCTTCCGCAGCTACGGACGCAACTTTCAGATTCGTTTCGATACTGGCCGGGCAATATAAAAAAAATTATTCAAATTCAGTAACTGTCAGAAAAAAAAACGAAATATGTGTTACGCAGTTCTACGTTAGAAATTTAGGCTTGATATTATTTGAATCGCACGTATACGTACAAAAACACATCATCTTCAAACTCTCCTCGGCATTACCCTGGTGAAACTGGGTTGTCCGATTATTGCACGTTTTTCAAGCTGTTGTTAAAGGGTAACTGCAAAGAAAAAAAGTGTATTTTTAAACAGCCTAATTAGGACAAGCATGTCACAAAACAATTTTTCCGCCAAAAACAAAATTTTTTACAGCAATATTTATTGCGCAGGACTGATTTTAGTTTGCGGCTATTTCACCCGTTTTGAATCGCGCGCCACAAAGTTCCTATTACACGTCACAGAGTCGCTGCTATACGTCACGGAGTGACGTATACCAGCCACTCCGCGGGCGTCGAAAGAGCGGGAGTTTCAAATGTGGAGAGGTTGGGACTCCAACTAAATTACGTTCTGTGGCGTAAATATTGCTAGAAAAAATTTGTTTTTTCGCCGAAGATTTAATTTGTGACATGCTTGTCCCAATTAGGCTGTTTAAAAAAACACTTTTTTTTCTTTGCAGTTACGCTTTAAAGAGGCACTGACACCCCAAAGGTCGTATATATTTTGGTTGTTTAAACTTATGCAAGTTGTAGTCATAGACACGCAAAATATACCAGAACGCAAAAACAAATTTTCCATGCGCGCGCGTTTTTTATGCGCTTTTTTTCCCCGCTTTTCCCCTCCTCGCTTCTTTTTATTTGTGACGTAATCAAACAAGAACTTTAGAAGCTTTGTAGACGAGATTTCTATATTATTTAGTAACGGCATTCGTAAAACATGTTTTTTGACGCAATTGCTAACGCACTACGGCCCTTCTTTTTGAGATACCGAAAATCGAAGTCCGGAGTGATGTCGCCTCCTGGTTTCTTGTCCTCGCACAGAAAAGATGGCGGTACTCGACACATGAGGTACTGAGGATGATGAGGGAGTCAGGGTATCGAACGAAGTTTTCTTGTTTAGGCACCCGACGACCTCTCATACTTCGAAAAAGAAATTGTCAAACGGTCAAAACAACTGGGTTTGGTGTCTGTGTACCGTAGTTTTGGTTGTGACTCCGCGGGGCAGCCTTTCACGCAGAACACACGCGACGTGGCCCCTCACGTCACTCACAAAAGTCCACTGTGTATTCTCTTCGACCTCACCCCGTTTCCGAGAATTTGAGATCGCTGAAAGAGCCCTAAAAGAACTTTAAACTCGAAAGTAAAGCGTCGTCTGCCCACGGCGACAGGCGGCACGCAAGCTGTTGTTTACGGAATGCAGGCGAACACGACACTTCGGGTCGGTTTGGAGGCGTGAGAGAGACTCGATTTGCAGGCCGACTCAATTTTTGAAATCACTACACTGGCGCGGATCGCGCGGGAACTTCAAATTCGGCTTTTGAAAATTGTTCCTTTTTTTTTTTTTTGCTTCACAATTACCGAGTTTAAAAGTTTCAAATTCTGTGAGTCATGTCCAGACATCCTGTTAAATCATTTCGGATAAAAAAAAACATTTGGACCCGTCAGTGCCTTTTTTAGCTGTAAAGGAGAATTGTTAGTTTTATTAGAACTTGCTAAGTGTGTATAAAATACAATTACTTAAACGACTAAATTTTCGCGAGGACCTAATTTTCGCGAATTTCGCGAATCGCCTATATTTCGCGAAAAATACGGCCCGCGAACAATTCGTGCAATAGGTGAACGCTACGGAAGCTATACTTGATTCGCGAAAATTAGAACCCACGATTATTTTCAAATTTCCAGCTTTGGCTCGATTCGCGAAAATCTGAGCCTCCGAAAATTAAGTCCTTTACAGTATATATTTATTTTGGCAACTCTATGCTGGTTCACACTGCTCATACATCATACAAAAGACAATCTGCAAACCCGAGTCACCGCAATGTCCGTGGTTCAAATGCCGCGTGCCAAGTTTCATCCTTGAATTCATTGCCATGCGGCATTCGAAGCAGGGATCGCGTGGTGACTCCCGTCCGAATCTGTATGCAGACTTCCTTCTGTATAATTTATAAGCAGTGTAACCCAGGCTTTAGGAATGCCCAACTTGTTTTGAAATACTTTTAATTTTTACTAATATAAATTTAAATTTATTTAGTGAGAAACACCTGAAACGTTAAGTATATTCGGAGCTCTATATGCTCCGCAGAAAAACCTCTCGTAATCGCGCAGAAAGGTTTGCTATTTGGTGCATGAGATATTTTTTCGTACAATCAACTTCACATTTAAGAAAACATATAATTTTTGAAATAGATAACTAAGCTAACCTCATAAAATCCAGTTTCACTCATGAAAAACAAATTACCCATGCGAGCTTCTCTATTCATGCTGAATGACTGCTACACATTGAAGACACCGTGATGAAATTTTTGCACCCATGCTGTAACTTGCTGTGGATCCGTTATTATTTCTTGGCGCTGAAGTGATATTGCGTGCGTCGGTTTATATTGTAAAGTTTCTACTATTTTAGTTTAAATATAAAACATATCTTTAGAGAGGCATAACCTAGCACGTAACCGTCTCACATGTTTATTTTCTTACAAAAAATTACATGTGGCAGATTAAAAATTTCTCATCGAAGCTATATGTTTTTTATCAACTTTACTTTTTAATGTCTTAGCATTAGAACGCTCGCTTTTACGAAAATCCGGCGGTGTCTCTTTGTTTGTTTGTTGTCGCGTGCGACGCTCCCATTGGTCCAAAGGGGTGACGTGAGCACGCCTCCACCTCTCCTCTCTTCTCGGTGCGGACAGACTGACAGACACCCCCAGGTTTTCGTACGAACGAACCCTTCATTTTTGGGAAAGTCACGCGCACAGCTGACGCGGAGCCAGAGAGAAGAAGGTGACGGGCAACACCTCCCAGATAACAACGCCGTAGTGCTGAATAAGATGGCTTCATCAGAGAAGGACGACGCTGGACACAGATTGGAAACGAGTGCTGCGTCAGCGCTCGGCTTCCAGTCAAGTTTGAGGCGAACGTTGACGCAATCATCATGTCCATTCTCTGGCCAGCGTTGGCTTTCGCTTGAGACGAAATCTCACTCAGTACTAGAGCTTTGTCATCTTGGAGGTGTTGCGCCGCGGCGCGGTGGATTGCGGGCGTGCTTCGTTGCCGCTCAGTTCCCGCCGGCCGTTCTTCGTTGCGGCTCAGCTGCCATTGGTTGTACATCGTTCTGAGTTCCTCTAGTAGCGGTGCGTTGGCTGTGATGTGTTTACGAAGGATGCGGCTAACTCCATGAGAGATATGAATGCGGGTCCTTCCACGAGTGTTGTGGTTGTGGTTCTTCCCAGAAGTGGTGTGGATGTGGCTTTTTCCACGAGTTATATGGATGACCATGATCCAAGGACGTAGACGTATTCGCACAAGCAAAGTCGAAGAAAAAGGTGAAAAACAAACTGCAGGAAGATCCATTGGTGCATTCTTGGGGAATCCGTTAGCCTGACCCTTGGGAAACGACGCAGACGTCCCCCTTTGGGGAACGCTAACACTGATTCCCTAACGAGGTCAACAAGAGGCAGCCGAAAAATAGAAGAAGCAAATAAGAAAGCCACAAAAAAAGGTGAAGGGTTCAGCGTTAGCATTTCCAAAGGGGGACATGTGTGGCGTTTCCAAGGGTTATGCTAACACATTGCCGAAGAATCCACCACAGGATCTTCCTGTAATTTTTATTGTTGGTGGTGAATCTGGGAAGGTAGTCTCTGATGAAAAGGTTTTGCGTGGACATTAAGAATAGCTGGAAAATTCCAGGAAATATTAATTCGTCATACTCTGTCGCATAAAACATTAAAGTGACGGAAAAGAAGCCAACAAGAAAAGCTTAAAATATTCCCATTTCTTCTTTCCAGAATGCGAACTATGGGTCAAAGATGGCTATCAAAAACACGTTGGAGGAACCTTCCTTGCGACTTTCCCCCAACAAATGATGTCAAGGGGAACATAACCAGATGCGAAAGAGAATACGAAAGGCGATGCCCTGTGAAATACCAAATCTACGATAAACGTATATGCAGTTCGCCTCCAAAGGGGCCCAAAAAAGACCAACAATTGACCATTGGAGAGAAATAACGATGCACACTATGGCAAACAGTTGAGAGCACTCTAGAATGAGCTCAATTAATTTTGCCTAGTTCCTAGTGGTCATACGGTGGTTGTTTGCACACATAATAAAAATTGAAGCAAAACAATGATTCTTAAGCGAAAGAAAAAAAATAAACTTTTCTGAGAATGAATATTTACAAACCTTTATTCACACACGGCATCTGTAAGAACTTCTTTTTTTCTTTTTTTTTCAGAATGCAGTATTTGATAAACGTTGATTTGCTGTACAACTTAGAACAAAAGTATGCGAAGTAAGGGCCTGTGTCCCGCTGGTACTTCCAAATATCTACATTAAAACCTCGCCTTGGCGGAGCTCCACTTAATTTTTATTGCGCAAGAAATGGAGGCGGTATCTGATAAGACACGAATATTTATTTATATTACATCAATTTAACGCTCGTCCTGCGCAATTACCTCGACATACGCCTTTCTGTAATCATCGCAACGATCCTATTGAGGCAATCGAGTCACGCCTAGAGGTGCATATTCAGAACGCCCATTGTCTTATTTTTGCGTTTGCTATCACCAACTAAACAATCACGCACTCTGAATGCGCCGCCATCTTACGCATTTATCTGTGCGTGATTGGTTTAGCCCTGGTAGACAACCCATGAAGACAACGAGAGCCGTGACGATGCAATTTTGGCGCCACGTGATTGGCCCCGTAGGATTGTAGCGTTGGCTGTGGTCGAACTTCCGGTTGACACCGAGTATATTAAGGGTCCAGTATGGTTGTCCAAGAGCAAAGAAACATAGCTCGTTAGTTCGCGGAAGGCCGTGGCTTTCCGGTTCTCAGATCCCAGCTGACACTGATGTCTCCCGGAAACGTCACGTCTCGAAGGCGCAGAGGACGTCACACGCTCAACGGTTCGAGCTTCTCATGCTTCTCTTATAGAGTCCCGTTCACTCACCTACGTTTCCTTATGCGACCGAGTATTTTTTGTGATATCTCACGACGAGAACACTCATTGGGATGCTGGCGCCATCTATGTGGGGACCCTGGAACTGCATCTCACTAGAGCGAATGTGTTGGACTATTTGCGAGATACAAGATATACGTACAATCTATGAGAATTGTTCGTTTTTTAAAATTGCCAAAAGCTTTTCGAATTAATAAATAAATAATCATGCGCGAATAAAGAAGGAAGATTCATCGGTGGATCCTTAGGGAATGCGTTAGCTTGACCGTTTCGAGACGCGACATCCGACCCCCTTTGGGAAACGGTAACGCTGACCCTTTCATTCTTCTGTTTTAGCTTTTCTTTTGTCTTTCGTTTTTGCTTCCTATATTATTTGCTGCTTCTTCGCGGCTTTATTACGGGGTCAGTGTTAGCGTTTCCCAAACGGGGACGTGTGTGGCGTTTTCCAAGGGTCATGCTAACGCATTCCCTAAAAATCCCCCAATAGATCCTCCTTTAATTTTTTTTTCCGGCGCAGAGAGCTTGCCGAATTTAGGGTAGCCGAGCCCGCTTTGCCCCACACTTTAAGAAAAAATGGAGAAAAAAGGTTGCAACGGCGCATTTTTCTCCCTTCCTTGGCACGCCGAAGTGCTGTTGTGCCTTCGCACGCTTCGATGCCGATCAAGAATGAACGCCGTGTGGATGTGTTTTGCGAGTGCAATGTGCGTGAAGCCGTAAGTACCTATGGATCAGCGTCTTACTTTACTCCAACGACTGTATACTTAAAGGTACCCTGCAAGGACTTTTTTACTGGTTTTTCATTTGCACCAAACCTGAGCGCATTGAACGTATTAACTTAATAAAACTTTTCTTTTCTCAAATTTCGTTTTTGTTTTCTTAAGAGTTATTGGCGAATTAAAATTACAAAAACAAGCAAAAAATAACCTCCTTCATGACGTCCTTGCTCGCTTGAGTGGCCGTGAACTAGAGTAGGGGTAGTGAGCTCAGCGAGCGCTCACGGCTGCCGCACGCCGTGCCGACGGCACGAGAGGGCGCCACTAAAGCATGTTCTGGATAGGCTGTATGGAGAGGGCAGCCAGGGCGGCTCGCATTGCATTTGTTGCGCGATTAAACACTAATTCGGTATGACACTTCATTGGCCACAAACGACAGCAAACACAGGGTAAAGATCGGTTCAGAACGGGAGTCATTTCGCGCTTCCATACCGCCAAACGTCCAAACCGCAAACCAAGCCTTCTCCGGTTGGAGCCTCGAGCCGCAGCGCCACCACGTGCATCCGGGACCTTTCTACGCTCGCCGCTCGTCGGTGCCTGATCCCACTACACCTTTCTAGTATGTGCTGCCTTTTCCACTGCTTGGTGGCGGGTATGTCGACGGGTCATGTCTTGTTTCCGTACTTTAGAAACTGCATTTGTTTCTTTTCTGAACTAAAATAGTGAAGATAAACTACTTTTATAAATATTTGGAACGGTTCGCGCCACTTATATTTTGTATTTCGACTGAAAAAAGCTTTCAGCGGCTCTGACCAGCAGTAAGTCCAGGACAAAAGACTTCACATATCGCAGGCTTTCGCCACTGCGGGTCACCCCGTAAGGGAAGGAGGTTTCCGCGTCGTCCGGTTAAATTATGACGTACTGATATTTAGTTACTTTCTCCGTGCCCGCTGGCTTGCCCGAACCCCAAAAGACGTGGAAACGGCAAAAAATGTAAACGCTGAAGTATAATTGCAGGGCTCCTTTAAGGCACTCGCGGTCAGAAAGCGAGCTTGATCCAGCGTCCAGCAGCGACGGAAGAGGGGGGAAGGTACGTCTTTTTTCCTAGTTAGACGATTTACAGAATACCGCGCACAACAGCTCCTCATCACCAATCAGTGCTGGCTCATTATCAACCTACTTAATTGCACTTGATGTCTGAGCGCGGCTCGCCTAATTGTGGTTGGTCAACAGATTGCACGTGACTATACGAGCCGCACTTCAAAGATTTTTATATTCGCCGTCTTGTACATTTGTCTTCGAAAACCCTCCTTGCTCCACAGCGTTGCTCTATTCGTGCTCCCATGTGATCCATTAGGGTAGATTTGGAACATAGCCATGCTTAATAGTACGTAAGACCACGTACAGATCACCCCCCCCCCCTTTATTGATAGGAAGTCACTGGAACAGCTGGACGATCCAGAACTCCGTTGGCCGATATATATACATATATGATCCAAGACATCTACGCGCGACACAAGTTCAGAACTTTGGTGCGGCGTCGATTCTGGATCGTTATCGAAGCGTGCAAAGGCACAAAGATGCAGCACTCGGCGTCACAAGGAAGCTTCGATCACGCCGCGAGGCCGGCGACACTTGCTTTCGACGAGTTGTACCTTTACATACGGCTTCACACACATTGCACTGACAAAACACATCCAAACGGCGCCGATTTTTGATCGGTATTCAAGCGTTCGAAGGCCGACGGAGCACATCGGCGTGCCAAGGAAGCTTTGAACACGCCGCGAGACCGGCGAAACTTGGTTTCGACGGGTTGTGCCTTTTCCTGCGGCACTGCGCTTTCGTAAAACTTTCCACGTGTTCTGAACGGCAAGTGAAATCCCTTCTCCAGGGATTATTTTCGTCATTCTTGTCCAGCTCGCTTGCACCTTTGCATTTAATTGCATTATAATCATAACCTTAAATTACAAGCTTCAGCCTTGTTGGTGTTAGACTGGTAGCAGCTGATAAAACCCGTTTGCTCTACTGACGTCTAACTCCTGGTTAGACAGTTGGTAGAGCGCTCCACCTGTAATGGAAAGGTTCCGGGTTCGATACCCGGACCAGGCGGATTTTTTCGGTCGCGCATCAGTCACCTAGTTGCGTTTGGAGATTTGTATTTGTCCTTTGTCCATCTTGTTCCCCTTCACCAGGGATTATTTTCGTCAAGTATCACTGCTCACACAGGATCTTAAAGAACGTCTTCGGCGAATGACGATGAACGAGTTGAAAACGTGTCTTAGCACACTGCCGCCGGCCTCTGCAACGCTAGCAAAACGAAAAAAAAAGAAAAAAAATTGACCGCATCTCCACGTGGTGAATGATGTTGATTGGGGCGAAGCTCTGGTGGTGCTTGTCTGCGTAGACGCTGAGCCGCAACATGCGGAGCCTTTCGTTCGTTTTCATCCATGTCAGACAGAGAATGTGTGGTACGGAACGTGGTTATATACGCATTTGAGCATTTGACCGCAGCGCCCTTTCGTTTATAAACGTTGAGCCAATGCATGCAAAGTTTAACGCGATTATATACGCATTCGACCGCAGCGCCCTCTCCTGTATAGACGTTGAGCGGCTACATGCAAGGTTTCATCCATGACATCCCCAGCTCTTGAGTTACCACCACATCTCAGAGCCCCCTACTCGTCTCGCAGTCGTGGCCGAGTGGTTAAGGCGATGGATTAGAAATCCATTGGGGTCTCCCTGCACAGGTTCAAATCTTGTCAACTGCGCAAACAATTTTTTTTCCATCATTTTTTTTCTTGTTTTTTTCATGTTTTTTTTTTGCCCTACACAAGCACTTGCTTCCGTGCTCGTGAACTCAGGAGCAGGAGCACGAGCACCGGACGCCGGAGCTACGGACACCTACGGACATGGATAGCCCCTAAGGAGCTTCGCCCCTAAAAAAACGTCATGCAAGCTGGCCGTCCGGTGGCCGCACTCGCGGAGCGGGGATGCGCGATCCAGCAATTGTCTTTGAGCTCAGTGCGCGGAACCATTCGGATCACGCGGAACGATGTGTCCACAGTAGATGTGTCGACGTTGACGACGGTATGGAAATCGCGGAAACTGCGTCCAAGACAGGCAGGCTTGGCCGCCGGGTGCCTCGGTGCCTTCTGTGCTGAATTCGGTTCTGTTTTCCGAGGCCGAGCGCCAACCGGCAGTCAACGTGGTTCTGTATTTCTGCGTGTCAGCAACATACCAGCAACATCGCGATGGCAGTGTTGTGCGTTGTGAACAGAATACTGGAATTATCGCCGCAGTGACCGTGTGTTCGCGTATCAGTGGTGTAACAGCAAGACGTGCTGTTGGGCATTGATGCCGCAGGTCGGGCCGTGATCGGAGGGGGTGAGGTGTCGTAGGTTGACATTCCGCTTCACATTAAAGAGTTTAAGACCCTTGAGGGATTAGGTACAATCGATCGACGTGCGGATAGTCATGTTGGAACTCTGGTCTGAACCGTAGGTTCTATCGTACAGTGTCCAATGTGACTGTCGGTTGCCTCCTCCCCGAGAGCGATTGAGTTCTGGGGAAAGGACTGAACAGTATGAAAATAGGACGAAAAGTACGCATATTTACAGTTTGGAATTTTAGCATTAAGGGTAAATGGTAGATAAAATTGTCAAAAAAACAACAAAAACCTACCCTTTATTTTGCTGTTTAAATATACTACGGTTCCTGGAGAAACTGCCCTCCAAGTGGCGCGCTGGGATGAGCGCAATAGAAGTTTTTGAGCTCACCACGGCGTAGCTCCGTCCACTTAACACCTTCCGGAGGTCGCGGCTTTGACTTCATTCAAGTTGATCGAAAAGCGATTTCTCTGCCCATGAAGCATCACTTCCAGCTGAATGAATATCCGCTCTACAGAGATTAATTCAAGACGACAATTGCAGCCGCACACGAACAGCACAAATAGAAAGCTCCAATGTGGTTCCAAGTCATGCGTTTGTTTCCCGGTGCTGGGAAACAAACGCATGGCTTGGAACCCCAATGGAGCGCCTTGATTTATAGGCTTTGAAATAATTACGGCATGAGCGTTTACTTTTTACTAAGAAATTCATCCCCTAAGCTGTTCAAATACTCTCAGAGGTATGACATTGCTGAAAAAAAAACATGCAGGGAATATTTTTTATTGCTTAGGTGGTCACCGAGAAATTTCGCACGTTGAAAACGACCAGCATAAAAGACGGAAACGCAGACATCAAAAGTAGTCATCGGGTTCGTGTGCTGTTGTATTTATGTTTATATGTGACGTGTATCTGTATGCGCTCATTCGATACGTTCAGTTATGCGTAATGTGTCTAGATGTGTGTATATTATAAAATCCCGAAGCCCAATGGTGGCTGAAGCTAATAAAAATAAAGGGCCATTTGTGATGCTCTAGTAGATATGACTGTGTCATTCGACCTAGATCAGGTTGTCAAAACGTGCTCCAGAGCTAATTATGTTCATGATCTTGTTTTTCTAACCCATAGTATCACAAACCTAGGTTACGACTGCGAGGTGGTCGAGGGAATTTCTGATCACAAAGCGGTCCTTGTCAGCCTCAACATTCGTATCAAGCGTTCGAACCCTGCATTGCATTTGTCACGTTCCTTGATTTCAACATAGCTGACGATGTATCAATAACGGATGAACTTGGTTTTTATTTTGATGATTTTAGTGCTATAAGTCTAGACGCTGATGTCAATACGTTGCTTAGATATTTCAACTCCCTTATAGATAAATGCACCAACAAATTTGCACCTGTTACTAGAAAGAAAAAGAACCCTGCGCACCCCTGGATTACGACAGAGGTGCTGCAGTTGATGCGGCAAACGCAGAGCAGACGTCGTTCAACGAAACATAACACAAAATCAGTTGTTCATACCTCGTTTGAATATCTGAAAACAACCTTGAAAGAAAAGATGTTAACTGCTAAAACCAAATATTTTAATGTAACTTTGTCTGAATCTATGAAATAAAATTCTGCCAAATTTTGGAGATCTATTATTCCAAAATGTAACATATCGCAGTTTTACTATTGAAGGTGAATCTGTAAGTGAGCCGACAAAGATAGCGAACTGTTTTAATGAATATTTTAAATGTATATTCAGTCGTGATAACGGCAATGATTCTGAGTTTTTCTTTGAAGGTATATACCCAGCTTTATCTGATTTAGAGATTAGTGTTTCTGGTGTCCTCAATCTACTAATTAATCTTGACTGTAAGAAAAGCCCTGGCCCTGGTGGAACTCCAAATTATTTTCTTCGCCGATATTCACTTTGAAGTTCAAAATACCTATCTGTCATTTTCGAAAAACCTATTTCTACTGCAACAGTTCCTCGGTCATGGAAGTCGGCTAAAATTATCCCCTTGTTGAAGTCAGGCAACAAACAGGTGGTTACAAACAACAGACCCATTCGCTCACATCGTCTTCATCCAAACCTTTGGAACATATTGCCTATAAACAAATATCTGAGTACCTCGAGACTAATTTTATTCTGTGCCCCTAACAGCATGGTTTTTGTCGTGGCTACTCCACCTCAACCCAACTTCTTGAATTTACTCACGACCAGTGGCGTAGTAACGAGGGGGGGGGGGCCGGGGGCCTGGGCCCCGGGTACCAGGAGTCGCAGTCACAAGGGGGCTGCCACTTATGGCGGCAATCCCCCCGGCTTGACTGGTTCGTAAGTGGGAAAGAATGTGTAGACGCATGAGGTAACCGCTCTTCCATCACGAACGTGTCTGGTGCAGAGTCGCAAACCTGGCTGGGCCTCGCGCAAAGTCATCACGCACCGGCGGGAAAAACAAGCGCGGAAAGTGCGGGAGCACTCGAGAAAGAGCTGTGCCCGGGCACGCCGAGCCAACGCCACCTAGTCTACGCCAAACCCAGCGCAACACGACGCTGGCTTGCGCCGACCACGGCCGGACTGCGCCGAGACAGCAAGAGAAGGCGCCAGACGAAGAAGAAAGAAATCACACGAAGGTCTTACACGAAGGGAGTCGCGGGTAGGGGGTAAACGTGTTGGGTAAACTCTCAACGTGTCGTCTCCCTCACCCCGGACTCGCACTCATGGCTGTCAACCCGGGCACGGCACCACACCACGCGCCGAGGGGAAGTGCCGAGAGGAAGTGCTGGCGAAAGGCTTCTGCTCAGCAAGCTCCCTCGCTCTCTGACCCCGCCGTAAGTTCTAGAAGTGCGTCGCTCGCCGTCGGGAGGCGGTCACAATGTAGTGTTCTGGCAAGGGAATTCGTAATGTTGTGACGGCGATGGCGTTTCCCTGTTGCCACAGCGTGCCATGACTGGAAACCGTCGAGCTTCCGGAAATCTGCGTGGACGGACTGGCTTCAGCGCCGCAGTGTACCGTATGCCAACAATTGTTTGATTGCATTACTTTCCATTTTAAGGCGTGCGGTTTCAAGGCTCGTTTTAGCGACAACATCTTACCGAATTGCCTCGAAACTCTGTTAAAAAAAATGGCGGCCGCCGGCATGCTGTTGCTTGCCGAATCGTTAGCGGTGAACCCTTGGCGGTGCACGCTCGAGCTTCATATTATATCATATTTTCCCGGAGCGATACCGAGGGTGACCACAAGGTCTGTTTGGAAGCCTAGCTTGCCGCCGCGTACAGAGCGCATTTCTGTTAACTGAGCCTTCACGTTCTCTAAACCAGAGGTGTGCAAAGGGGGGGTCGCAGGACGATGTCTGGGGGTCGCGGGGTATCAGGGAGCCGACGAGGTGCCGATGGCGCTTTGACACTGCTTCAAATATTTTACTGCCAAGTGCTACCCGCATGTCTTTAAAGGGGTACTGGAATGAAAATTGAAATATGACTATCGTGTCACTAAATTAGTTGAATGTGACTTATAATACCCGTAAAGCATTTCATTTGCACGAGAGCGCGTGCAAATGAAACGCTTAAAGGGGCGATGCAACAATTTTATGATTAAAAGATTTTGCATCTTGTCATTTTTACGTTGTTTATCATGTCCCAGAGGATAGAAAAACACCTCCTTCATTAAAAATGTCACGATTCCGCTGCATAATCGCAAAGCAAAAGTCGAGCTTTTTCCCCCACCTGCAACCCCAAGTGGTAGCCGAAGGAACTACGGCGAAAAGATTACGTGACCTCGCTCGGCTCTAAGCTGCAGCCTAACGCCCGCTAATGTCAGCGGAGAGAGGGAGAGGAAGCGTCCTCCGAGATAGCACACGGGAACCTACACGGCACTCCGAATGACGTCACTGGGAGTGCGACCAGGTGTGACCCTGAAGGCTGGGAGTGAGTTGAGGGGTGCCCGAAATGCCAATATTTATCTTTTTTTTACGCAGCAACTAGGACACGCAGGCGAAATCGGATTTCTGTTCTTTACTTCAAAAGTGTCAGAGGTCAACTTCCACAAATTTTTGACCGAAGTCTGGAAATCGTTGCACCCCCTCTTTAACGAAGCCATGGTCTCGCGCCTGCAGCCTTGACAGCGTAGAACACTAAGTATTAAACGGAGTATAACGTCCGATTGAAGTTAAAGCTAGAATGCGCTGACTAACGTTGAAGTTTGGGCTAGCTCGTTGTTGTCCGTGTCTTTGTGCTGTTTTAACCTTTTAATCTAGAATGCGCTCCTGCCTTGCACGTGCACTCGTGCAATCTATGCACACCCCAAGGCTACACGCTCGCGCTTGTAGCTTCGGCTCCGCTCATAGTTACGGTTCAAGTTTGATCAAGCGTAGGTATGCATACGAATGCGCTGTACTTCCGTGGTGTTGCGCTGGATTGTGGGGCACTCAACGTCACGACAGTCCATTGTGGCCAGCTGCTTTATTTTTACCTTCGCCGGCATCCACCAGGTGCGACCCAGCAATCGTTTTAATCATTTTAAATTTGGTTTTCGGAGGTCTAACATCAAAAGGTTAATGTCTTGGGGGTTCTGATACAACGGAGTCCGTATCTAAGTGAACAGATAGGCGCTAGAATTTCATTTCTGTATCCCTGTATTTATTATTTCATTATCGCTGTGTGACCTCGCGTCGCGGTTATGGCTTTTAGCTTTGCGGTCTCGGGGAGCGGGGGGGGGGGGGGGGTGACAAAAGACCTAAGGGCCCCGGGTGCCAGATGGTCTAGCTACGCCACTGCTCACGACATAGCTTTAGCTTGGATAAAGAAGGACAACTTGATGCCATCTTTGTAAATTATTCTAAGGCTTTCGATAAAGTGCCACATGATAAGCTTCTTCAGAAACTACAAGCGATTATAAATAATACGTCATTAGTTAATTGGATGGAAGATTATCTAAAAAATAGATCACAGTTTGTCTGATATAGGGATGTTCATTCCAGCAATGTCTCAGTTAGTTCCCGTGTCCCACAGGGATCAGTTTTAGGACCTCTTTGTATTTACTTTATAATAACGACGTCGCAAATGGTCTTCCAGTTAACATTCGCCTCTATGCAGATGATTGCGTTTTGTACAACGAAATAAACTCCGTAGTTGGCCATGCCTTGCCAAATGACTCTTTGAATAGTTTTTTTAATTGGAGTAAAAAGTGGCAGATGGAAATTAATTTTGAGAAGTCTGTCGTTATGTCATTTACTAATAAGAAGGAACCGTCTGTTTTTAGGTATGGTTCTGGGAATATAATTCTGTGTCAAGTTCATGAATACAAGTATTTGGTCTTTTTTTTTTTCATGCCTAATCTCAAATGGGATAAGCACGTCAGTTCTATTTGTTCTCGTGCTCTGCAAAGGCTAGGAAATGTCAAGAGTACTTTAATCTCCAACTAGGGAAGTTAAAATAACGGCGCATAAGAGCTTGATTAGACCAATCTTAGAGTATGGTTGTGTGGTGTGGGATTCGTATCTAAAGGGTGATATTAAGCAGATTGACGCAGTACAATCAAAGGCAGCTAGATATATTTGTAATAGATATGACCGCAATTTTGCTCCTACATCTACCATGACTGACATAGGACTTACGCCTCTTGATTCTAGACGCGCTGTAGAACGGCTTAAGCTCCTACACAAAATAGTGAATAATAACTGTGCACTTAATCGGGAAAAATATGTTGGTTTTGTTACTGAATCACGCACTCGAAGCTTCCATCCTTTAAATCTTGTACAGTACAGAGCCCACCTTAACTGTTTTAAATATTCTTTTTTTTCCTCGAACGATAGAAACCTGGAATAACATAAATCGATCAGTTCGTTTTCTCGATTTTAATAGGTTTGTATTAGAAATACAGTAGGTGTTCTGGTATGGTGCCTAGAATGTGCAATTGAAATGTATTTAATTGTTTTCGTACTCTTTTTATATTGCATTTTTCACGGTTTTATAAGTTTTGTTTTGTAGGGTGTGTACATCTTAAATTGTTGGCCTTTTTAAATGTATATGTATGTTTTCTTTTCACTCCTGCGATGACCTCATTGAGGGCTGCACTATTTTGAAAAAAATAAATAAATAATTATTTGTAGAACATGAATTGGGCGTTACCTAGCGCCACCTAGCCTAGCAACTTGCAATTACTCTGCTTGACCCTGCCATTTGGTAGCAAGCTACTTAACCTTCTTTCACGCTACGTGATAATTTCTGGTTACCGTGCAACAGCGGCTTCGAGTTTGTTCTTTTGAGAGCAGCTTTTGGTTTCGCGAATCTGTTTCCCATTCCTCCGTGATGCGCGGTTGACGAAGGAATTGTGACTCAAGGAATAGCAAAGGTAAGACGTAAAGTGCCCGAAGTAACTGGGTATTGAGGAGTTTCAGCAAAGGTGTCACCGCCCTGGTGGCTGGTCGCCGAAAGAAAAAGGAGGGGATAGCTTTGCTGGGCGTTGGCTTTGTGCAACGTGTGTTGGCCGCGAACGTAGGCTTATAAGCTTCGGCAGCAAGAATATTACGTGGCTCTGGTGTTCCGGTACGAGCAACAAAGGTGACACGATCTGCTACGACTAGCTACGACCACCCACCGCAGTGATGCAGGCGTCGAAGTAGCGCAACCTGTGTACTACGCAGTCAGTCGCCGACACCCGACGCTGCTCGTTTGGCATTCAGGGCTTTCCGCCCCGGGTTCTTCGCTTGTACTTGGAACCGAGTGTTATTTCCTGTCCTTGTGTGTGTGCTCAGTGGCTGGATATGGGCCTCATAGAGCAGCTCTTCAGGCTCAACAGCGACTCAAAGTTGACGGCGGAGGGACTTGCAGCGACGCTCTCGGTTGGTGGGTTTAACGACTACACGGATACATTTTAAGATTGCTGCTAGCAAGGTGGGCCATAGTCGCTTTTTTGTTGACACGATTTTTAGCGAAAGTACTTTGTGTAATGGCGTATATATAGCGTTTCTAATCCACCTTTGTTTTGTTGTTTTTATCACGCACGACCGACTACTGAGCAAACGCTTCTGTACAGATCACGAAGTGAATGTCTTCGGCCTGACATGCAATAGAGAAAAAAATTATTCGGCCTTACATTGCGTAACGTTCAATAAGAAGTCATGTTCGTTCAGCGAAAAAGCTTCCGTTTCGGGTGACTTCTTTTTTTATTGATAATTCTTACCGTATCTAGGTGCTTTAATCAACAGGATCGATTAGGTTTGCTTTTCTATTTAAGACATTTTGCTGCCACATGCGGCACTAGTGCTTGGCACGATGTAAGCCACTGGTGGTATTGTGAATTGGGTTGCTTACAAAACTAGAAGTGTAACAGGTGAGACCATTCAGTTTGCTAAAAATGTGCCGATATGGGAATTTCGTTGCATAACTAGTGTTTTACGTTTAAGATTGATAAGAAACATGTTCACGTGATGATGCATGTCTACAGCATAAGCGTGGCAGATCCGGAATGAGTGTGCTATAGGCTACAGCCTCAAGGTTTTTAATGGGCCAAATCGGTGATTACACGGCAATAAATATTGTGGTAGAAAACTGACCATTGACTCGGTGAGTTTTAATCGTGCCCATTCGTGTGCGGTTCGCAAAGTAGGTAATATGACACTCCTTTTCCCTGACCATGTGGCTTCACGAGAAATCACACCTAGATGTGCTTAAATATTTATTTCAAGGTTCAGTTGACCCCTCTGCATCATTACAGGAAGGCAGTTTAAAGCCACAATCACACAGCAGTGAATATACCATGCATTATAACTAGGGTTCCGCGTTTTCGGTTTTTAATTTGTCAAAATTCGGCGTAATTTTTAGGTGTTTATTTTTAAATTTAATTTTCGGTTTTTTTTTCGGTGTATATTTATGCCCACTAAACGTTTACCGGTGTTTTTCGGTGAATATTAAAAAAAAACACCATCGGACACCGGATCAAATGATCTTTGTAACTTTGATATTTGTGATCACTATAAGAATAACGGCACAGATACATTGAAAAAAAAAAGACATTGACACCTTATTTGGCAAAATGTGTGCAACTGTAAAAAACAGACGTACAAACAAGTCAGTGCCAAAAAATGGAACTTCACCTTCTCTACATCAGGATTACGTGATCTTTTTACAATAAACACACATGTACTTTCCAAGGCTCTCCTCGTTGATCCAGGCTCACTCTTTCCTGTTAATGTAACCCTGAGCTTCGAGAATGCCCTCTCTACGTTAACATTGGACAATGGCAGGCTGAGGAGATGAACCGCTGCCTGAGCCAAAATCGGCCAATCAACCAATTGTGACTACCAAAAGAGACACGGTGCGACGTTTTGAAGCACAACATAATCCGATACGCACTAAACTCTGGCTGCAGATCTTGCTTGAAGCGAAAAACCTTATAGCCCACACCCGAACTTTTTTTGGGGGGACCAGGAACTTGACACATAAAGCCCGATCACAGAAAGGACACAGATGTCCCGGGAAGGACAACCCAAGACCTCTTTTGTTGCACGTTGAACCTTGGAAGAGGGCAATTGACCTTTTTCAGAGATTGCTGGGCGCATGCGCCTACTCTGAGAGAGGGGAGAAAAGAGAAAGGCGCCATTTTTGGTGGCTCTCTCTTCCGCTCGTTCGTTCAGACAGTGCTAGTTCGGCTTCACTCCCTACGGTATTCTCGCGGATTGGCTTCATAGTCGTCATGGCTCACCACGGCACAGCAAATAGCAGCAAAAATTGTTGAGATGCAACATTTTATAAAGTTCCAGCAGCCTTCTGCGGGTGGTGCACGAAAGCAGCTGATGTCAAACACCCTGCTCTTTTTGCCTCGCTTTCAAAAGCCCCCCCCCCCCTTTCAGAAGTTTATGACGCGAATACTCCGTGTCAGGTGACCAGGTTCTCAACGTGACGACGGAATATTCTGCTTTTAACTAAAATACACTAAGTGTTCACGATAGGTTGTACAACGTAATCATAACGTACCCGATACTCGAGTAAAGAATAAATGGATAAATCTTTACGTTCTTCAGGCGTGCGCTATAAGCATTTGCGTCATGCCACGTTAAAATTGCAAAAAAAAAAGTTGGTCGCTGGCGAAACATTTAAAGCGTGCGAAATGGATTTAAGCCCTAAGGAGACAGAACCCTGACAGAACGGCTTGGCAACTAACAGCGAACTCCCCTGTTTGCAAGGCCCCTTCGTCGGAGGGTCGTAAACGTGCTGAATTCAAAGCAAGATTGTTACTAACATACCGTTCCTTACTTTTTGACGGTGCAAGCGATTCTTCGCGATATCAAGATCGCCCGGATTTCACCCCATCAGGTTTCGTTTACCCGTTTTCGGGTACAGCGATGCCCCGTGCGCTCGCGCGGTACAAGGGTCGGCGAAGCGGCGGAACGCAATAAGCTTGAATAAGTTAAGCTTGGTTCAGACAGTTGCGTTCGACTGCGTCTGATTGCGTTGCGGCTGCGAGAAACCAGGGCATCCCTGCTGCTTATATCTTTTGCTAAGACAATTTTTTGAATGGGATTCCGCGCTTCATACGAAGCACAGATGTGCCGGTGACTCGCTTTCGGTTCTCGACGCAACGCAGTCAAACGCACTCAAGCGCAAGTGTCTGAACCGGCCTCCCAATGAGTGCGGATTCAGCTGTCTGTAGTGGCCAGGCCTTCATAAACGGAGCTCCCAAGCTCCTCACAAGGTGGATATTTTAGCCGTGATCGAAACTCGTCATCATCACCTTCCTTACAAAACACTCTGCTTTGAAAGCCGACCCCTTTTTCAGTTACTTCCACGACGCCACACCGAAGTGACGAATAAATGACTCCGAGTCGACGGTAGGAACCGATGCGGAGTCGGCGGTCTATCCATCTTTGAATGTATAAAAACGAACAAGGTTGTCTGTATTGTAGACAGTAGCTTTCGTTAATCCTCGAGGGTAGTCCTCAGCCATTTCGGAGAAAAGATGCACGCGAAGGGACGACTGGCCTGGTGCTGGCGCGGGCCATAAAGCGACGGTACCGGAACCTTGAATACTGTTTCCTGCGATTCCCGCGAGGGCGCGCCACGATCGTGGCCAAACTCTGAAAAAGGTCGATTACGAAAAGGTCACACATTGTCGAACCTTGCCTTTTCCTCTTACCCCCCCTCCCCCCTTCTCTCACCCTCCCCCGCCCATCTCGATGCGGCCATAAAAAACTGATAATTTTCGGTTAAAACAGAATTTTAGAAAATGAATTCGGCGTACTTTTATCGGTTTAAACCGAAAACGCCGAACCAAAAAAAAACTGACCTTTTTCGGTTAAAACCGAATTTCTGAAAATGGATTCGGCGTACTTTTATCGGTTTTTATCGGTTTAAACCGCAAACTCCGAACCCTAATTACAACAGGCACTAGTGTCTAGGCGTATAGTCCGCAGAATGCGAATTTGAGCCTAAACATTTTTTTGTTTGTTTAGATAGTTTGCATTTGGTGTATAATCCGTAGGGCCTGATTTCCGCCCCCCGTGCATAGTCCGCCAAGTTGGTGCATTCTGTCTTCGTGAGTTTTTCCTGGGTAGCATTTTCTTCAGAAGTTCTTCGGCGAACGCTCTTGAGCCTGAAGAACTGCTCTGTGAGGTCCATATCCATTCACTGAGCACACACACAAGCACAGGATATAACACTCGGTGCCAAGTACAAACGAACAACCTGGCGGAAAGCCCTGAATGCCAAACGAGCAGCGTCGGGTGACGGCGACTGACTGCGTATAGTACACTGGTTGCACTCCTTCGACGCCTGCATTGCTGCGGTGGGTGGTCGCAGCTAACGTCCCTCTATACTGAAAGGTAGCGACATCTCCTCCTCCTCGCCCTCTTTTTTTACCGCGGCTTCCGTCCGCCATTTGTTTTGTCCTAAAACGCGCTAGCGCTTAGCCGCGCTAGGCACTGGCCTCTGCGCCTGTGCAACATGTGCGGAGAAAATAAGTAACGCGCAAGAGGGTATAAAGGCTTCTTGATCTGCAAATTATGTGCGCGTTCAAGCTTGCCATACTGTTTAACTACAAACCCGCCCAAATATTCTAAAGACTCCTGGTCTGGCCAAGTGAGGTCAAGCATGTTTTCTGGGACTGTGAGCTCAATCTCCTCGACTGAATCGGCAGAGCATTGCTTTTGCTGAAATCCTGTCAGCAAAAATCCACTGTCCTCAGCATAGCTCCCATCCTTGCTCGGTCGCAGGAATTGGGACATAGTAGCAGCTCTGATTGCGCACTTTAAGTCGCATGGGCGTGGCACTGGGTTAAGAGTCGAGAACAAGTTCTCCAAAGCCTCTTGACTCAGGCGGTTTAATGAAACAAATAAAAATCCCTTTTCATTCAACGTTGGCAAAGGCTGGGTGTCACCGTGGGAGCCTGCAGTTAGAGAACATACAATGTTATGTGTCAGCACTAGCCGCCATGAAGTGCTTTGGAGTAGAGAATAAGCCGCAGTACTCGCCATTGGCTACGCACAAAGTTGGCGACTGGCCATATGTCAAAGGCTGGGCGTCAGCTTGCGAGTCTGAAGTTACTGAACACACGAGGTTATGTCTCAGCCCTAGCCGCCATGAACTGTTTTTGAGTACGGAATACGCCGCAGTACTCACAAGTGGCTAGGCATGGGGTTGGGGACGGACCAGACGTCGTCAAAGGCTGGGCGTCAGCGTGCGGGTCTGCAGTTACAACACATACGAGGTTATGTGTCAGCTCTAACCGCCATAAACTGTTTTTGAGTACGGAATACGCCGCAGTACTCACAAGTGGCTAGGCGCGGGGTTGGGGACGGACCAGACGTCGTCAAAGGCTGGGCGTCAGCGTGCGGGTCTGTATAGTTACAACACATACGAGGTTATATGTCAGCTCTAACCACCATGATGTGCTTTGGAGTAGGGAATAAGCCCGAGTACTCACCTGTGTCCAGGTACGTGGTTGGAGAAGGACCAGACGTCGTCGAAGGTTGGGTGTCAGCGTGCCAGTCTGCGGTTACAGAACAGATTAGGTTAAGTGCCAGCACTACCAACCATGAACTGTTTTTGAGTACAGAATATGCCGTAGTACTCACAAGTGGCTAGGCACGGGGTTGGCGACGAGCCAGACGTTGTCAAAGGGTTGGTGTTAACGTGGGAGCCTGCAGGTACAGAACACACAATGTTACGTGTCAGCACTAGCCGCCATAAAGTGCTCAGGAGTAGAGAATAAGCCACAGTACTCACCATTGGCTATGCACGGAGATGGCGCTGGCCATATGTCAAAGGCTGGGCGTCAGATCGCGAGTCTGCAGTTACATAACACACGAGGTTATGTGTCAGCACTAGCCGTCATGCGTGAAGTGCTTTGGAAAAGAGAATATGCCCGAGTTCTCACCGGCGTCCAGACATGTGGTTGAGGAAAGGCCAGACGTCGTCGAATGCTGGGCGTCAGCGTGGGAGCCTGCAGTTCCAGAATATACAGAACACACAATGTTATGTGTCAGCACAAGCCGCCATGAAGTGCTTTGGAGTAGAGAATAAGCCGGAGTACTCACCATTGGCTAAGCACGAAGTTGGCGACTGGCCAGATGTCGAAGGATGGGCGTCAGCTTGCGAGTCTGCAGTTACAGAACAACACGAGGTTAACTGTCAGCACTAGCATCATGTCTGTCTACATGTACCAAAGCAGGCATACAGATAAAGGAGAATGTAGACTGCTAACGGAAGCAAATAACTGCGGCTTACGCAAGTGTGGAGTATTTTGTTATGAGCAATGGATATGAAGTATCTGTAACGCACGTACCGTAATCAAGCCTTCTCCTTTTAAATGGAGGCTTTCGCTCCTTTGGGGCTGGTCGGTGACTGAAAATGCTACGTACGGCATCCTGCTTCAGATTTTTGATCCCAGTGTTCTTCAAAATCAACCGCTCAAACTGATCGGCAGTGAAGTGGTCCTGTGGGTTTATTTAGAGCATTTTAATTATGCACTCTAAGCAACACACGTAGTAGTACGCAACATTGAAGTACGAACCGCATGTAAGCGATTTTTCCAGACTAGCGGCATGCGACGTCCGGGCGATGGGCGAGGTTTTCTACAAACTTTGAACCGAGCGAAGTGACGAACAGACGGCGAGCGATATCCCCCAGCAACTAAAGGGACATTACCAGCAACGGCCCAGCAACGTCGCTCGGTCGCCAAATCACTTGCATCAGTTCAGCTTTAACAATTGAGCAATTACAACCGTCGCAACATTACCACCGGATAACGGGGCAGCAGTTCGACCCTAATAGACCGGGCAATGTCGCGAATCGACACATAAAACCTATGTTAAAACACGTCGCTAGTTTCCGTCGCGCGGTCGCTTTTGAGGCTCGCCGCTATCGCGGAACGCACGGGCCCGGCAATCGGACGTGTATGCCTCCCGAGAAAAGCAAGCAGAAACATATTCAATTTTGTGGATATGCGTATGCGTACAATTCTATGCAAGCAGCTGTCTATTGTTTTCCACAGCGTAGAATATAATGCGTCTTACATCGCAGTTTTGGGAAGTCCCATAGACGGCGTGAAGCTTTTCCTTCCAATCCGTTTTGCCAGGGCTTTCTCCGTGCTTCCTTCGTTTTCAGGCATGGGATTGCGAAGTGTTTTTTCCCATCTTCTGGGTGATTCGAGCAACCAAACACGCTAGAACCTGTCATCAGTTGTCACGGGAAGCTGCACCTAACCCAAAGTTCTGACGAATACCGCGTGCGGGAGCGCAAGGGAACGACTCGGGAAAGCAACGGAAGGACAAAAGTAATGGCGGATGGAAGTTGCGTCTAGAAACCGAAAGCCAAGTTTATCACATGTTCTTTTTCAGCGAATCGCAGTTGACGGTGTATGAGGGAGAGGAGGAGGCGGCTTCATCAGGGCTTGTCGTTACCTTTCAGTATAGAGGGACGTTAGTCGTAGCTAGTTGTGGTAAGATGATTATCACTTCAAGCAAGACCTACCGTGATGCTACAAATGAGGTGTTCAAGTCAGCCGAAAGCAAGAAATCTTGCCATAGTCAAGATATGTGTGCATCTGTTTGACGTGGGCGCTCTCACGCTGGTGCAGCTGTGATCAAGAGAGGTACATATCAACAATGTTGGAGCGTTGAGACTGAAACTATGACGCACACTTTATCTAAACCTAAATTTACTGGTCTGCGGCTACAAACATTTTTGTTGACATTGCTTAGATGATGTAACCATTCAGTCCTAGCATTGAACGGTGTTGCGAACTCTTCGGTTGTTCTGGTTAATTGTACTAAAAAGCGGTTGGATGGAAAGTATGGCAGCTACATCATACAAGGGACGATCGAGGTCGTTATCCTGCGTTCTATGTGCATGGGCACTGGTGCCTGTTTTGAATGATGTAATGACAGTTGCAGCGAATGAGCGTCACTTCGGCATCTGGCTCTGCGACCGCGACTCGGCTGCTCCGCTGAGAAAATGTCTTCGGAAGACTTGCCCCGCTTCAGTCTCACCCGAGAACTTTTCGGAAGAAGAATGGAGCTTCATGCCGGTCTACATAAAATCGAGGATGACCAACATAGAGGAGAACAAAATGTAAGGGCGCAAACGAGCTGGTGTACATTGCACATGGTTGAAAAAACCCCGAGACTGCGGGTAAACGACACAACACTAAAAAGTCTCTAACACAGCTGAAATTTTTATTTTCCGAAACCTGGTTATATAGGCACTTCGATACAAAAGAAAAAAAGGGGAGAGGGTGAGAACCCTAAAGAATGCCACTTTCCACCAACGTAACCTCTGACAAAACAACAATGACAACGGACTCTGCGTCATGCACTTCTCTTATCTCTGACCCCCCCCCCCGCTTCCCGAACGCCAAACACACTGATAACCCGAAGCCCAGTAACACACATACAAAAAGAAAAGAAAAGAACGACCCATTGTTCCCTCTACCCGAAAACCTACAGACATAAACCTTGAAGGTCAGAACTTTTCACAGCCTAAGAAAACGGCGAAGTTCGTTGTCTAACCCAAACGACGGCTTATTAACTGCGTTCCCGTGACCTAATATTGTTAACGACTCTTTTATCAACCGCTTGTGATCATCTTTTTCCCGCAACTCTACTGAAGTTAAATGCCACAATGGTACACAGTTTCTACATTCGATCACATGTTTTGACACTTCGGAGTACGGGTCTTTTTTCTTTATACAACGTTTGTGCTCCGTCAACCGCTCATTTATACACCGTTTAGTTTGTCCAATATAACAAAGGCCACAATCAAAAGGTATCTTGTAAATGACACCCGACGAACATTCCACATCCCTTTCTCTGTGTTTTATCGCGCAACCTAAAACAGTCGAGGCAAAAGGGGTCAAACGGCTCAATCTATAATCTGTAGAAAAGGCAGTGCCAACATTAAACCTGCTGGCTAACGCTTTGATGTTATGAGAAATTTTATGAAAATATGGAAGGACTACTCGCTTTGAAGGTCTAGGATTTTTCTGAATTGACTTCTTTGGAGATATCATACAGACCAACTGTCTTAAAAAATGTTCCTGAGGATATCCAGCCACCGCGAAACTTTCTGTGAGACGACGAAGAGAAGAGCCAATAAAATGTGAGCATGACTTCTGTACTGCTGAATTGAGAAGATTCC
Source organism: Ixodes ricinus (assembly GCA_037355805.1). Taxonomy (NCBI): domain Eukaryota; kingdom Metazoa; phylum Arthropoda; class Arachnida; order Ixodida; family Ixodidae; genus Ixodes; species Ixodes ricinus. The sequence continues at coordinate 240,104 of JAZHYW010002203.1, forward strand.
GAATTATCCCCAGTTTTACATGTTAAGAATGGCAGCTATTGAAAGGAAGAAGAGGTTTTTCGGTTGATAAAAGAGTCGTTAACAATATTAGGTCACGGGAACGCAGTTAATAAGCCGTCGTTTGGGTTAGACAACGAACTTCGCCGTTTTCTTAGGCTGTGAAAAGTTCTGACCTTCAAGGTTTATGTCTGTAGGTTTTCGGGTAGAGGGAACAATGGGTCGTTCTTTTCTTTTCTTTTTGTATGTGTGTTACTGGGCTTGGGGTTATCAGTGTGTTTGGCGGTCGGGAAGCGGGGGGGGGGGGGGTCAGAGATAAGAGAAGTGCATGACGCAGAGTCCGTTGTCATTGTTGTTTTGTCAGAGGTTACGTTGGTGGAAAGTGGCATTCTTTGGGGTTCTCACCCTCTCCCCTTTTTTTCTTTTGTATCGAAGTGCCTATATAACCAGGTTTCGGAAAATAAAAATTTCAGCTGTGTTAGAGACTTTTTAGTGTTGTGTCGTTTACCCGCAGTCTCGGGGTTTTTTCAACCATAGAGGAGAACTACGATTTTTACTATTTTATCCTACAAATGGATGAGCGTAGCAGATTCGCCGAAATCAGCGCGTCTGCGAATTCAGAGAAAGGGATGTTTATAATCTACAACCTATACAAAGCAACTTTTTGTCAACATAAAAAGGTTAGGCAGTAAAGGAATAAACCCAGTACAAATGCAGGGGTGGACTTCCCTGACCCCGCGACTCTGTCAAACTTGTCTAGAAGATATGTTTAACCCTCATATAACTATATGTGTATCCACTCTGTAAACGACAGCGTATATTTAACCAACAGAGACCTAAAATCCCCAAACTAATACTATCTGCCATCTTTCTAATACTCAGTGTATGGGTTTGTGTATGAAAACCTATTTTTGCCCTAATAAAAGACATTTTTAAAAGGAAACGTGTCTTCTGCTGATATATATCTTCCAATTTACAATGTACATTTAACACTTAGCATAAGCACCTTTTGCCATTCATTGTTGAGCACACTCAAATATCCGCTTAAAGGGGCCCTGCAAGGACTTTTTTACTGGTTTTTAATTTGCACCGAACCTAAGCGCACTGAACGTAGTAACTTAATGAAACTTTTCTTTTCTCGAATTCCGATTTATTTTAAAAGTTACAGGCAAATTAAAATTACAAAAACAAGCAAAAAATAACCTCTTTCATGATGTCCTTGGTTTCTTGAGTGGCCGTGAACCAGAGGAGGGGTAGTGAGCTCAGCGAGCGGTCACGGCTGCCGCACTCCGTGTCGACGGCTCGAGAGCGCGCCACAAAAGCATGTTCTGGCTAGGCTGTATGAAGCGGGCAGCCAGGGCGGCTCGCATTGCATTTGCTGCGCGATTAAACACTAATTCGGCATGACACTTCATTGGCCACAAACGACAGCAAACACGGGGAAGAGATCAGTTCAGAATGGGAGCCACTTCGCGCTGCCATACCGCCAAAAGGCCAAACCGCAAGCAGAGCTGCTTTCCGAAGGCCTTGGGAACGCTTGGAACCGGTCGGATCCTCCAGTCCATACGACTGCGGCGCCGCCGCGTACATCCGGGACATTTCTACTCTCGCCGCTTGTTGGTGCCTGATCCCACTACACCTTTCTAGTATGCGCCGCCTTTTCCACCGCTTGGTGGCGGGTATGTCGACGGGTCATTTCTTGTTTCCGCACTTTCTAAACTGCATTTGTTTCTTTTCTGATCTAAAATAGTGAACAAAAACTACTTTTATGAATAATTGAAACGGTTCGCGCCACTTATATTTTGTGTTTCGACTAAAAAGAAGCTTTTAGCGGCTCTGACCAGCAGTAAGCCCAGGACCAAAGACGTCACATTTCGCGCGTTTTCGGCACCACGGGTCGCTCCCGTAGGTGTAGGAGGTTTCCGCGTCGTCCGGTTAAAATATGACGCACTGATATTTAGTCACTCTCTCCGTGCCCGCTGGCTTGCCCGAACCCCAAGAGACGTGGAAACCGGAAAAGAAGTTAGACGCTTAAATATGATTGCAGGGATCCTTTAAGTTACTCATGGTTTAAAAGCTTTGCCCACTTTTGCAACAAAAAAAAGTAAAAGAAAAACCTTTATTTTTGTTTTCCTTTTAGCATTTATACAGACTTGTTTGTCAGCAAATCACACACAGCAAATATCACCGTGGCACATACAACTGGAACGACGGATGAGACTATTGATATAACAATAAAGCTTCCCACGAGCTTCCCACCTGCGCTTCCGGGGCTTGTTTACATTATGCGTAAAAACAGGACGGTTGGCGACCAGCTGATCGCATAATAACACCATGAATACCGATGTTTGGATACATGGAACGCAGAGAAAAAGACCTCGGTCGTCCCTCGTATGCTGTAGCTGTCATCAGGGTGGCCAGTTCCGCTTATTATAAGCGGATTTGGGTTTCTTTTTCACCAAGTCGCAGGTAGATTCTTCCAGTCGCTTGTCGCGTTTTTTGGGCTTAATCGCGTTTTTCCCGCAAATATTGTTGTTTTAGTGCTCGTCATGCTCATTGACAGCGCGTTTGTCGTCAAAAACACGAAAAACAGCATGACCGTTTTGCGGTTAGGTGGCGCAAGCTACCGTCCGTCACAAAGTACAAAACAATTACTATCCATTCATAAATGTTTTGGCGCCTTGCCCATCTTGCCAGTCGGCAGTCGCGCTCGTCATGTCTAGTTGCCATTGTATTTTGCCGAAAATGGCTTTGAAGTGGTCGAGGTATGTCAAAAGATATTGTAAATAGTGGGAAAAGTAAACACAGCTTAAGGGCTGGCTGCGACCAGTCACCGGAGATGATAAAAAAGCAGCGTGCAAGTACTGCAAGTGCGAGATCCGCGCTTATCATGCCGACCTTGTTCAGCACATGGCAACAGAAAACACGTAAGGAACTCTGCGCCAGTTTCAGTGCACGTTTGACTACCATGGGCTTCACCAACTCGTCGCCTCCAAGAATGATACCAGAACTGGAGCTCAAGCTGGCATTTACTCAGCGTGCCATGCACTATCCGGCGGATAGTGGCATGGCACGCTGACTTCGTATTTGAGCGAGTTCGCCTTCGTATTGGAGCTAGTTCTCTTTCTCAATTTATTATTAGTAAACTATTTTCAAGAACGTGTACACTTATTGAACTTCCGCTTGCTTTGGCTTCTTCACGAAGGTCACGCCGCTTTTTTGGGGCTTGGCCGGGGACGATTATTTGCTTCTTCGCTCGGCCACGTCAGGCCACCCTGGCTGTCATACTTTCGACCCAACCGCTTTTTAGTGCAATTAACCAGAACAACAACCCAAGAGTTTGTAACACTGTTTAATGCGGGTCTGAATGGTTACATCATCTAAGCGATGTCAACAAAAATGTTTGTAGCCGCAGACCGATAAGTTTAGGTTTAGATAAAGTACGTGTCATAGTTTCAACGCGCAAACATTGTTGGTATGTACCTTTCTTGGGTCCCGCGTACCTTTAGTTCAACTTGATCACAGCTGCACCAGCGTGAGAGAGCCCACGTCTAAAACTTGCACATATATCTTGGCTATGGCAAGATTTCTTTCCTTCGACTTGGCTTGAACACTTCATTTGTAGCATCACAGTAGGTCTTGCTTGAAGTGATAATCATCTTGCACACGGTAACAAACAGAGAACGACACGCTTTGTTTAATTTATACGCTACCGGTCTACGGACGTCGGAAATATATCGCCTTCTTTTCCGCCATGTTGGATTGATCGGTGCGCCCCCTATATTCGCTCAAACTCCTCAGTCGGTTGTCTTCGTTTAACATCGCAGTGCTGACGACGAGCAGTCTGAGTAACTGCTTTGAAACGGAAGTCTTTTGCCTGCGGGGGAAGCTGGCTTCGGAAATAAACTCCAGTTCGCGGAAAGCTCGTGTTATGCTTTTACTTGCTGTTCCTCTCGTCCCGTGCAAGAGACGTAGCGTCCGCGTTAGGCCTTATTGAGCTCTGATTTGCTCGATTCGGAACCGCTATAATGAGATGCAGGGGACGGAGGAACTTTGCTTCCCTCTTTAGGGACGAAAGTTCCTTCCTCTATGGAGGAACATAGGTTACAAGACCGTTCCTCCCTTTAGGGGGGACTATAGATACCCTTTTTTCTAGGAGTGCAGCCTCTTTCGCACGCAGACCCGCGTCGGCCTGCCGCTTCTTGCACCGACCGCATTGCGGCCAGCCGGAACTAGGCGCTGCTTTCGGGCCTCTATCTCGTTCGCCCGCTCTCGCACGCTTATGGCGCATTCACACTGGCGGTTGAGATGCGTTTGCGAAGCGGTTGCGAATGCGGTTCGCGAGCGACCCCGTTCAGAACATACCGAGACGCGGTTGGCGGTTTCTCGGCTATCACACGTGATCTTTTGAGACTTGCCTTCAGCATCCTGTTTTAAAATCCAAAATCCAGGTAAATTCACGATCCAAAGCCAAAATTTTGCTATTTTGGCGCTCTAAATATTTTTTTTTTATGCTGTTTACACGGATTGCGAGTTTCGGGCAGCGAAAAAAAGAAACATGAACCCGCAAAACCTGCCTGCGATTCCCTCGACTTCATACACAATTAAAGCCCAACCAGGAGTATAGGCGCGCCTCGCTGACTCAGAAGAGGATGTCCCCTACCCTGCTTGAAGTGGACCCATCCCGCATAAGTAAGCTGGCCTTGTTTTCCGGGATAAAGTGCCAGTTTCTTTCTCCCGCATTGTTCGTTCTTATGACTTTTGGAGTCGTGACTGGTGGACCGTGGTGCGGGGGAATGTGTTCGGTGCTAGCCGGTCGTGGCTTCGTTGGTAGCGGACTCTCTTCTCGTCACTCGCATGTCGATCTAGTATAATGTTTTGTTTGACATTAAGTTCAAACAAACGCCGTATGACTTACCTATGCATCGCTTGGTACATACACTTTATTTCTTGAGTAGGTTCCCTTTATTTCTTTTGGTAGTAGTATATGTTACAGGTCAAGCTAGCGCAGGTACCCTACCAGCTCCGCGGTAGTGTGTTGGCTACGCAATTGGGCTCACGGCGTCTCTATCGGCCTTCGTGGTGGTCATGCACGGTGTCGAAAGCTTTCAGTAGTTCACGCGACTGACTCAGTGGTCACAAAAGCTGCCATTTCGTACGATCGGGGGCGGGTTCCGATCTTCTTTGGGCAAAGACTAGCAAGACAGAGATCGACGGGCTTTGGCGCCCCACGTATTAAACAAACCCTTACCCGGACCAAATCACCGGAGTGAAGCCCGTTAAAGGGGGGGGGGGGGTGCAACGATTTTAAGATTAAAAGAATTTGCATCTCGTCCCGGAGGATAGAGAAAACATCACCTTTATTAAAAATGCCGCGATTCGGCTGCATAACCAAAAAAGCAAAAGTCGAGCTTTCCCCCATCTGCAGCCGCGAGTTGCAGCCGAAGGAACTACGGGGAGAAGCTTACGTGACCTCGCTCGGCTCTAAGCTGCAGAATAACGCTCGCTTAAATCAGCAGAGGGAGAGAAAGGAAGCGTCCTCCGAAAGAGCACGCGGGAACCTACACGGCACCCCGAATTATGTCACTAGGAATGCGGCCAGGTGTGACCATGGAGGCTGGCAGTGAGTTGAGGGGTGCCAGATATGGCAATATCTTTTTTTTTTTTACACAACAACTAGGACACGCAGGCGCAACCGATTTTCTGTTCTTTATTTCCGAAGTGTCAAAGGGCAACTTCCAAAAATATTTGACCGAAGACCTGAAATCCTGTCAACCCCCCCCCCCCCCAACCCCTTTACGATTACCGGTCAGTTCTTCTCGCGGCGGATTCAAGAGTCGGGCGTGAACATCACGTTTCTCTGTTGATTTGTTTTCTCCAACTCTAGAACTACAGCGCCTTGAACGCCTCACCAGCGACATATGCCATCTTGTTTCGAAAATCACCGACGTCACGTCGGCGTCGCGTTGCGACTGCTTGCAGCTTCGCGGTTCGCGAAAGCGGTTGGGAGAAATCGGTCCCAAAGCAGTTGGCAAAAACGCACCCCAACCGCTCGATCCCAGCCGCTTTGCGGTCGAGAACGCACACATCCGCTTAGCGGTTGCGGATCTGCTTCCAGTGCGAACGCGCCATTAATGCCCATACGCCCATTCGCGTTTGAACGCGTTTGATTGGGTTGTGGCGTCCTTGCGGCCTGGAACGGTTACTCGCGGTACTACGAGCGCCGTCCCGCAAAGCTCGGTAACGCGACGCAAGGGAACAGAGACTTGATCAACTTTCCAAAGCGTTGCGGTGCGTTCGACCAATCAGAATCCGAGAAAGGAAACGAGGGTAACTTGTTCGCTCGCGCCACTTAACGATGCGTTTCCGGTTCTCTGTTCACGGAACCTGCTTTTTTGTTTTGAAGAGCGGTGGTGAATGCGCGAGAAAATTTTTCAAAGACTGCGATGGTTCAAGCCAGACGAAGCCAGCGGGGTTGTCCCAAGATCGACCACTTCGACGCTGTCGCGGGGCCCCGCCATGTTGCCGTGAATAGACCGTTCTGTAAAGTAGAGCGTGCCCACAGTGAATGAGCATACAGTGGTCCCACTCAACGCGACTTCCGGTAATTGGGAGTTAGGCAGCGCCCCTCACCACATATCGCGTTACAGAACGCCGTGTAAAAGTAATCGTTATAAAACAAAGTTACTACACCATTAATACTAATTTAAAAAAAAATATAAGAGACCCGCTTATTTTCGGGAAGGAATAGAAGAATGCTTGACCTAAAACCGTTACACGGTTACCCAGGGTTACGACCAATGAGAGGGGTCGAGGCTCGGGGTACGGGCTGCTGCGAAGATTGCGGAGTACAAACGGTACAAATGCGGCTTTGGCGTTTAAATTCGAAGCATTCGAAGTTGATAATAAAGCACCTGCTGAGAACCTGGTAAGTTTTCTATTATAAGTATTTTTTGCTGCAAACTAGCAGGATGTTATATATCATACTTCGCTTCTCTGAAAGTCGTCGTTTCCGTGACAAATATCGTTGAGGAACTCGCCTTTACACAGACTCATATGCCTCAAATTCAAACAATGTAGTGGTGAAATATAAACATGTATTAAGTTTTGTGAGATGCTGATTTCCCTCCTTGCATCGATGAAGCTAGTGCCGAATCGCCTTTCTATTCGGAATCATGAACAACAAAGTAGCCGCGGCTTTGCATACGTAGAGAGAGGCTCGAAACTGATACAGCCCAAACGAAAATGAAAAAATCGCTGAGCGCATTCCCGCGTCGCAAATGTCGATTTAGAATTTACTAATCGCGTTCATTTTATTGTGTTCTCAAGTGGCGCTCTTGAAATAAGGGCACCCAACTAGTGCAAACATATGTGATCGTTCTGCTAGATACAAGCCATAATTCAAATCGTGATACAAAAAAAAAGTTATTCCTCGGTGAACTACTGCTGCCTTGAAAACGGCACTACGTCTCCTGATTAATCAGTCTTTGGAAAAAATTAAGTGTTCACATCAGCTAAAAAAAAACGAAAAAAAAAAACGAAAGAGGAAACAATCTTGAGTCGTTGTTGGCAAGGACACTCCCGTCTTTGCAATCGCCGTTCCCACGACTTTTCCCCTCAATACTTGCTACCTTACCAAATAATCGTTCAAGAGGAACTTAAGTTATGAAGACTGTGTTACGCAGACAGTTTGTCCAGACGAGACAAAGATATACTTTTGTTACGATCGGTTTCGCGGAAAGGGAGCTCTCAACGCTAAGATGGTGGTCTGCTACAGAAAAGATATTGCGGCGTCAGCACGCTCACAGCTTGGAGAGGAAGAGACCGCAAAGAGATAAGCCGAGCAACTTCAAACTTGCTCGACTTTGTCCAAACTGTAAGCAGGGGACGATCGGGATTAAAAACGGTTAAATGCTTAGCTAATCCGCCCGAATTCGCGTCAGGGCGACGCAGACTGATACCACTGATACCGACGGCATCGGCCTGGGCTAAAGACGAAGGCGCCAGAACTGTTTACATAGCAAAAGCCCAAACGACCGCGGCCTTGTTCGAACTCGTGGGACGACGCGTTTGAGGCGGTCACATGCTCAGCCGACCCGTCGCGGGCAGTGTCGTCTGCGCTTGGAGGAATGGGTCGCAAAGGGATGCCGCATTATTCTATCCCAAAAAAGGATGGGAGTCCCAAGGATCTAGGCGAAGGTCACAGAAAGCACGCTCATGTTTGCCTAGCTGAGTCTAAGCAGCTGATACTATATAAAACGAGAAACAAAAGTGAGACCCCAAACCCCAGACGTGTAAAGCGTTGTCCCATAGCGGACACGTCAAAGCGTGTTCGTTTCACACGCAGCCATGAGTGTTATTCGTCTACAAATGAGGTGCCGTATTAGCTTAAAAGGACACATGCAAAGAAAAAAAAAACATTTTTTAAACAGCTTAGATGGAAAAAGGATATCATAAAACGATTTTACAACGAAGAAAAAAATTTTACAGCTATATTTACGGCGCTATACGAATTTGTAATTGGCGCCCGCGGGCGCCTGCAGAAAAGTGGCCCTTATTTATCACGTAACGGGACCATATTTGTCACGTGATGCTTGCGCTCTTTCGGAAGCTTCCTATGGCCTCTAAAGTAACTTATTCATCTTTGTTTGAAGTACAACAAAAAACTAAGATGAATAAGTAACTTTAGAGCCCAAAGGAAACTCATGGAAAAGCGCAAGCAGACGTGATAGGAACCGTGCGGATCTAATTCAAGCCCCGACCAGGGGCGCCCCTAGCGGCAAACGGGTCAGTTGCACCGGGGAGCTTCTGCCAGCCGCTGCGTTGGTTGTGCGTTGTGGCAGGCATAGAGTTATTACAATAAACGCTAGAGGCTCAGCTGGCGCTAGTGTCTACGGGACTTCCGGTTGCAAATTGAAGCAGACAGCATGCAGTCTACTTTTCCAGCCTCCCTGTGTATTCCTATGGGAAAACGCGCGTGAATTTTGTCTCTTCGCCGGAAAATAACATGAATGACTTTTGTCATATCGGTTGTAACGGATAGTATGTACCTTTATTGGTATTGTGAAAGTGTAATTGCTTTAGTTACAGCATTTTTCTTTACCACTGAGCGATGTTAAACTTCGCTCTATCTCAGGCCCAAACCCCTGTTTCAAGGAAGGTATGTGAAAACGAGCGACGGTTCTAAGCAAACTAACGATCGAAAGGAATGTAGTGTGTGTTCAGGTTCGCTAGCATTTCGGTGGTGCTTATATATTGCTAATATGCCCGTCCTGTCATTGGATGAAAATGACTCCGTCGTGCGCATCTTTACGATCGGTTAAAGAAACATTCGAACGCAAAAAATAAAGCACGTGAGCTACGAAAGGTATGTCTTTTTATTATTTCCCATGTCGGGCAGTTTTTATCGGGCACCTGCTCTCTGGCTCCCCTTATTTGCAAAGATTTGGAGCGTGCGGGTGATGCTTTGAACAATTTGAACCCAGAACAAGCATCTTCACAGTACTTATTTATTGCAAATCTGACTATATTGCGTGACTTTCAATTTATTTTGATCGTCTGCAAGCACAAGGAGTTACTTATCCAGTGTTACTGCGTAGTTCTTGCCGTCTCTCTCGGTTTTCTACATGTCCTTCGTTCGTTTGGCACGTATACCCCCATGTTGGAAAGTGTCGACGCCGTGTTCGCGCTAACAGTGTCCGACAGTGCACAAAAATACACGTACGAAGCCGTTTAAGCACCGTTTTTAATGCGATGAATTTGAAAGAAAAACGCCGTAACTGACCATTTATTTCGTCTGCGTGACTGAGAAATGTTCCAATGTGCCTAGTACGTACAAGTTATTCGTGATATTTGCTCTTATAATCGAGCGCAGAGAGAAAATGCACTCGCTTTTTCCCATAGGAATACATTACCGGAAGTCAAATTTAGACTGCTTGCTGTCTGCTTCAAAATGCAACAGCACACTAGCGCCAGCTGAGCCTCTAGCGTTTATTGTAATAACTCTATGGTGGCAGGTTAGCGCTGTAATTTCTGAGATGGCTATTCCGCACCAAGAAAGCCGCAGCAATTGCTGCGTGGTCGACTGCAACAGTACGTGCAAGATCGCGCACGGCACGAAGTACCACATTGTCCCTTCGAAGCCGTACGAGGCGGAGTACTGCGCGACCTGGGTGCGACTTGTGCGTCCATACAGTTTAGTAGCGTTTCTTAACTTCCAGTTCGCGCTTTGTTTAAGGTGCTGACGAATAATACAATTAACTTTTTCTATTCTAGCGACGATGGAACAGCATCGACACCGACGGCAAACCCTAAAGTATGCAGCAAATATTTCACCGGAATCGAGAAGCGGAATGCGGTCGCCCACCTAGGCCTACCCTTGGATGTTTCCATCAGCCTACAGGAAGATAGTGGTTGGAATCGCGGAACGGCGCGAAAAAAATCGCCTAGTTATTGTCAAGTTGATTCAGAAATAACGTACATATAATTACCGCAGTCCACTCAACGCTAACAAATTTTTTTGCGGGCGCGCTTAATTTTGTTTGCGGAGTACGGCGCTCTGTGACATCCACTTGTCCGTCGAAACGGACCTCCTTCACGTCGTACACGCGGCCAGATTCATGAAGGAGCTTTCCCTTCAGTCATATTGCTACCACGGAAGAAGCTTTCTGAATTCGTAAACGCAAAGAGCTGAAACGTTCGTGGTGTGTGGTGTGGTGCTTGGGGGTAGAAAGCCACAGTAACACGGAGCGCGAATTGGTTGTTGTGGGGTTGAGGTTTCTACGGGTTCAGTCCCGTCGTCGTCAGATGATCTAGTCGAGCTGGGGTGAGCGTCCTTAGAAATAAATCTTCGTTCCGTTTCGAAATGTGAAAGATTCCCGACGCATAGCGTAAGTAAAAAGCTGCGGGCGTTTTCAACAAAATTACGTCGCAGTTCATTTGAACAATGGACTCCGGATTGTTGTCCCAAATCTGCTGTTTTTATGCTTCGTGTCGTTGGACTACGTTTGCACAGCGACGTGTTTGCACAGCGACGCACACCGCTCAAGTTGATGATTCGGTCCTGCAAACGACCTGTTATACAAAATTTCAGGAAACTTGAGTCACCACCGATATATCCCTGTAAATCTCGTGTGAGTTTGTTGCGCTCATCACAGTGGCGTTGGTGCATTCATTATGGTACAATCACTTGAAAGTTCAGAAATTGGGGAGAGCGAGCAAGCTTTCCCAACTTTGTCTCTTTCCTGTCTGGCATTGCCCCTATTTTCGAGTTTCAGTAGACATACCTACTTGCAGGTACAAACTGCTCTAAAGTAGGCTAAATGTCTCGGAAGTCAGGGCGGTGCGGACTCCGTGTTACGCACTTTTCGCAAGGTGACTGGGGAAGTGCTTTTGCGAGGTATGCGGAATATGCAGACAATTTTGTTATGCCCGTCGTTTGCGTCTCTCCAGCATTTCATTTAATTTATTTCGGCTCAGGAGAAGAGTCAGGAGAGACGGGGGTGCGGCAGATGGGCCGAAGGCCCATACCGGATGGCCTGCAACACCCAAACCAATACAAAAAAATACAAAACGAAGGGGCGGGGAGGAATAAGATGATATACAAAGGCGCAGTCACAAGCCAAGATTTGCGATAACAGTGCGTTTGCTCCGGTGGGCCGTGTGGTTGTATTTTACCCTGCTCTCTGCAACACAGTGTCATGACGAAGAGCTGGAACGTTCACGGTTTGTGCTGTGCTGACGGGGACCACGGTCTCCGAAACCGAAACCGAAACCAGATCAGCGACGATCACTGCCTTGCGTACTCCGAAATGACGGAAGCAATAAGTTGACAAAAGCCCGTTTTTAGGGTTTCGAACCTAGTAAACAAGACAAATATAATTAAACTTCGTTGTTTGTATGGAGGCGGACTCATGTAACACAACAATACATTCTCTTTCCCAAACGAAAATAAAGTAACGACTCAGTCCGCCGTATATGGCAGCAACTTCTTCGCTGCTGGCAACGTAAGCGGCTTTTGTAATGGCCGCCACCGCGGTGAGCCGCGTTCCCTTTCCCGCTTTACCCCCCCTGCCCCCTGTGTGAGCCGGTCAGATAACGGCGGCGGCGCCCCGAAGCAGACGAACTTGGGCGGCGGCGGCAACGGCGGCGTGGAGGAACGCGTTGAAGCGGCGTCGTACAATGCTCAGCGTGCGGCGGCGGCGGCAGCGCGCAGGGCGGCGGCGCACAGGCCATCACGTGACCAGCGGCGGCTCCGCGCGCGCCAACTACAAATTCGCGTAGCGCCGTAAATATAGCTCTACATTTTTTTCTTCGTTGTAAAATCGTTTTATGATATCCTTTTTCCATCTAAGCTGTTTAAAAAAAAATGTTTTTTTCTTTGCATGTGTGCTTTAAAGGAGCTGTGCAACAATTTCAGGGCTTCGCTTAAATAACTGTGGAAGTTGATGCTCTGACACTTCTGAAGTGAACTACAAAAAAACAGATTTTGCCTGGATACTTTAAGTTTTATTTAACCTTCTTGCCGCCTGCGAAGTTTCAACTTGAAATTTCCTTAAAAAATAGTAACATCAACTGTGTGAAAGTATAAAAGTTGAAATGGAAACTTCGATTCCACCTAAAAGAAGCGGTAACATCAATTGTCTGCAAGTGTAAACGTCGAAATGCAGAACTAATATCTTGCAATTTCCTTTAATGAAACATGGAAAAATGAATGATGATGGTCTTAACGATGCTGAACTGAATGCTGCTCTAAAATTTATCATGAAACACAACAGAAGCTTTCAGGACAGCATTCTTTTGTTACATTGGAATTTGCACACAACAAAAAAAGTGAAAGTTTTTTTTTAATCGGCAGCTTAACTTTCTATTAGTTTGATTACACTTATCATTTACAATAGGTTGTATATCTTTTTTATCACATGTCTGGACTATTGGCAAGAGCTGGTGTGAAGCAGCATGTTCTGTTGCTTCATGCCTGCTTTGAGTGGACAGGTGGGTGGCAATAAATTGCAGGAATCTTCAAATTTAACAATAAAGATAGCTGTTTTGTCTCAGCTCATATCACTGCCATTTGTGCACATGCAACTTCATGAGTCCTACCATGCAGGTACTGCAAAACAAACCACAAGTATTTAAAACAATTACTTTATTAGAAACTAATGTGATACATATTGGCTCAAAAGCCTGCTTCGGCTTATCACAGGTGTTTTATCACAATAACTAAACAAATAACATCATAAGAAATAATACTAATACACAAAACTGGTTTAATTATTAGACAAGAATGAAAATAAATTACAATGACAAGTTTTGTGAAGGCTTGCTTTGCCTGCTTGGTGTTGCAGGATTAAATTAGAATAAAAATAAATTACAATAAGTTTCCTAAATGCTTGTTTTGCCTGCTTGCTGTTTTTTCAAAGCTTTGTTTTTCTTTCTGCAGTTTTTTCTTTTATGGTTTGGATCCTCAGATCAACAGATGCACAAAAAAAAAGAAATCTAACAGAAGTTTGGATACACAATGGAACACACAAACCTTTGTATTATAGCTGGAATATTCACCAAATACATATGGAAAACATTAAAACAGTAACCGTTATTGGTAATTTTTTTCCCTGTTCTAGGAATGTGCTCCGAGTGCTGTCACAACTTTCACAGCTCTCACCGAAATCTTTGTATTTTTTTACCCATGAGGTGCTCAAGCACAAAAAGTGTGCTTCGTCGATTCCCCCCCACCATACTGACCTTTCTACGCTCAGTACATGGCTAATACCAGAGAGATTCCTGCTGAAAAGTCCAGGACGTCGATTCATAGGTCCTCGCAGACAACGCACATGCTGCCAGATGTCCATGGGTGCTTTCCAGTGAAAAGTAACGTCGGGTTCCCGAAAGTCTTTTCTGGGTCCTGGGAAAAAAAAGCCAATGATAAGAAATAAGTTCTGGAAGTCAGACGAAGTTGTAGGTGAGCAAAGTAAAATTGTCGAGGACATGTTAAGTGCCCACAGTGTCATAGATGGAAAGTCCATGCAGCAGAGTGAAGGCAAGTGAGGCAGACGCCCGTTGCTGCCTTTCTATATTTCGCTTTCCCCAATTCTCACTTGATTGTGAAGTGTTTCGTACGGTGGAACCAGTGCATCAGGGTGTCTACCAAATTACTGATTTCAAATTCCCTGACTTTTCTAGAATTTCCCTTGACTATTTTGATAAAAACTTCCTGACCACTTCTGGGTCGAAGGATCATAATTCGGAAACGTTATTCAGCATAGTCGTGCCAATGCGCAACCGTCAAGCTTTGTTCCGCATCGCCGTTCCACTTTCACTGGTCATTTTCCCTGATGAAGCCAACTTTTTGACGATTTCCCTGAGAATTTCAGGTTGGTAGACACCCTGATGATGTATCAGGTTACAGATGGACACCACAAAAATGCAGACCATTGCATTCAAAATTATTTTAGCCATCAGGAGGAACCTAAAATATTCCCATGGAGAGAGATAGAGAGTGGAGGGGCGGGGGAGGCTGCTGCTGCTATTGTCTACTTTTTCTTTTAAAAGAATATCAATTTAAGGCTCAAAGGGAACGTAAGTAATACATCAGTAAGTGCACTGAGAGCACTTGAAGCACAAGGGGCACGGTCCTTACTGAGGAAACAGGGGAGGGTACAAAGTCTAGCTGTACCTGTTCTGCAGCACCCTGCATAAGCTAGGTGCTAGGCAAGACTGGGGCTTATCTACTGAGAGTGTCTAGTACAGTCAAAGAAAGCATTATAAAATTCTTTGCTGGGCAAGCTGCTTCGTGGCTGCAATGAAAAAAGAGTGCATTAAGACAGGGACAAGGAAGGAAGGGAAGACGTTTTTTTCTGAATAAACTAGTTGGTAGTGAGCACTTGTTTCTTCCTTTCTCGTCCCCGTCTTATTGTGCTCCCTTTTTAGTTGTAACGAAAGCAAGCCACGATGGAATTTAGAGAGGGCTAAAAGCTTGCTTTAACATCTGTGTGCATGTGAGGGAACGCTTCATGTACAAGGCCTACTACAAGGTAGTAATCATCACAATTTTCCATCTGAGTAACAAAATAATGCATCTCTGCATTACAAAGTATCCTATAACTTTTCGTGTGCTGTACCGATATAGGCATCTTTTGCACGCAGAAATGGCGGGACACTAAAACTAATAGTAATTTGTTTATCATCTTTGCTTAGATAAATGTTACTGAAGTTTGGCAGGAAAGAACCGCCTTCGAATATGAGCCCGAATCTGGTCTTTGGTTTGTTTTAAGTCATGGCCAAGTACTCCTAATAAAATATTGAAATAACCAGTTGAGAAGACAGCGGATGATACTTATCTCACTTGGTCTCCAGCTTTAAAAAAATATATGTTTACAGATTGGCATAGCGAAGACACCCTTTCAAACAGATTTATCTTAAACAACCATAGTTACATGTGATTTATCTTTAACATGAGTAGTTACATCGACCACGCAAACGGCACTGCTTTCCTCCGCTCTTGTCCCTTCCCCTATCTTGTTTTCTTTTGCGAAGATCGGCATCGATAAGAACAGCGTAGGCCTCGACGACAGCAAACAGAGCTTGTTAGTAGTTGTCCGCACCAATTTAATCATAACAGTCTAACCCTCTTTTTTAAGAATGCAAACAAAAGATGCTTTCCCCTGCAAAAAAAAAGGAGTAAAGTGGATTAGAGTATGACCATAGCACCTCTATACTCACAAAGCCTGCCAGTTCGACGACGGAGTCATAGAGTCGCCTGGTCACAGATTTGGAGCGTGAGGATTTAGTAGCGCAGAGCATCAAAGAGCCATTCCTCGGGGAACCTGGACGTCAGCGCACAGCTTTTGCAGTGGCGAGGACCCGAAACATACTTCTTTCGTGTTTCGCGTCCGCTGTGGCGAGACTCTTCTCCGTTGTATGCCACTCCACCTTTTCCATTTCGGCGGCCGCTTCTCGTGGCAATCTGCCAGGCTTTGTCAGTATAAAGGAGGCTATGGTACGACATATGCTGGTGCTCTGTAGCGGGGCGCCATCCTGCTGTGTAATCTTTGGGCAGCCCCTTAGTCCACAGAACTCTGAGAATGTAGAGGTTATCTATCCCACCTGTGACATCATCTGCAACTCGCAAACTTCAGTGCTGCATTGGATTGTTTACAGCAAGGCATGCAAGTGGGTCATGTTTTTTTATCCGCAAAACTTTCAAATGGCCTAATTGTTTACCTTGGCAAAAACTGCACGGTTCGGGGCACAGCCACGCAGGCGGCAAGGCGTTGACACCAAGAGGTCCCGTTCCCTTTCCCTCGCTGGCTCTTGTGGTACCGTTGTCTCCGTCGACTGAAAGGAGTATCCCTTCAGTGTCGTGCATAATTGAGCCTCTACTGAAACAAAAATGATTCCATATGAACCTACTTGCCATTAAAGACCAAAGTTTACTTCTTCGCTCATATTTTCTACCCACCTAATACAGTGGTTTGTTAAGAGGAACACCACCGTTAACTAGAAAACTCATTTCTAATGGCAAGTCCTCCGTAGTAATGAATCATGCTCAAGGTCTAATTAAACAACAAGCATGGGTGCTAAAGACACCCCCTACATGGGTAAGTATTAGTGGACCCGATTCGGCTAGCATTTGCAAGGCCTAGCTTGACAACGTAATAAATGACATTGTTTCCTGGTCACATTATATTTTTTGAGATGCCTCGGCATTAGTTCTGACCTCCGACTGGTTTTGAGCGCACCAATATAATGTTTGCAACTTCGCCATGGGAACCACGAAGTTCTTTCAAAACTAAATTGCAAGCTTTAAAATAAAAAATCAGCAGAACCCATCCTTTGGGAATGATTATCTACGTTAATGCGAATAGCATCAAACGGTGCGGAGTTATGCGCGTTCGTCAGGTGGCCGGCACACTCTAGATACGCCAGCCCACTCTTAAGGCGATTCTAAATTTGTTGACACTTTCACAGCCCTGCGCACGATCTCCGCAGCCCAGCACGTGCGTTTGTGTCACTTAGGAAGGCGAGCAAAGCACGCGCCATACGCACAAACACTCAAAATGGTACCGACCAGACTTTCTGGCGTCTCAGCTAGTCTCAACCAACGGTACTCTAAACGGTTGTTTATATCTTTACCATAGACGCGCCTTATAGCGCTGTCACAGCTGCAGGTAGCGCGCGTTCCATGCACGAGGCTCATTCCGCTCTCGTGAGGGTGAGCACGGCCGCTACATCACCCTCTCCCGAGCGCGGGAGAGGGTGAGCTAGGGGCAGTGCTAAGCCTCACGAGAGCGGAATGAGCCCTTGTGCATGGAACGCGCGCGATGGTAAAGATATAAACAGGTGTTTAGAGTGCCTTGAATGACCTGCCTTCATAGCTCTGTGGTTAGCGCGTCTGCCTGCTGATCAAAGGGTCAACGGTTCGAATCCCGCCGGCGCCGGTCTTTTTTATTTATTTATCGACCCGCGGCGTAAGAGGTTAGATAGCCAGATAGATATAGATAGATAGATAGATAGATAGATACACAGACGAAAAGTGCGTGAAGTATCCAAAGAATGCTATTCGCATTAATAACACAAAAAAGTTGTACCGATGCACGAATATAATTACCATTGTCTACGCCCGTACCTGCTGGCACCTATTTCCAGAAAAATCAACAAATACCAAAGTAATGCACGAATTATACATCGTAAGAGGTCTGCCGACAACCTGGTGAACAGTGTATTGATTGCCAAGAACGCATGAACTGTTAAGTTTTCCGTTCACTGCATGGTTCTCTAAGACTCAAGTTTTGGCCTACTGTGTTCATTTTCTTTGAATCTTGGAAAGTGCTTCCAAGATAGTAGTGCCCATGCATCCTCCTGAAGTTCCTGGTGCATGCTTGGGACGCCCTCGGAAGCTTCTGCCGTTGACTTTGGAGACCTGGCTTTGAGACCTGTGGACGCACACATACTGCGGTTCCATCCTTCGGCCTGCCATGCCCTTCTTGACGCGCAGTCGTCTCACGACGTCACCGGGTCCTAAGCGCACAGTGTCGTCGTCCCTGTATGCACTACACATATTTGTTATATCTTTGTATGATTATTTTTAAATCATGCTAGATTGTTTATTTTTGTTGTAAATAATTATAATTTCATGTAAACTTCGACTTAGCTGGTCTTGACATGTGCAGTTTCAAAGAAATAGGAAACAATAATTTTGGTTTCTTCTTACTTATATGAAACAAAATAGCACAATAGTAAGCGGGCTTGCCGAGGTACTTGCATGCCTCCTGCACTTGTTACTTCTCCTTGGACCTGTCGTGGGGTTGTTAACACGCTCGTAGTTTAAAAAAAAATATCGGCCCCTCTTGTTTGTTTCATAGCGGTAGGCATCTGTATAACACCACTTTACTAACTCCGCCTTGTTACAAAGCATTGAAAGAGACCAATAAAAACTCAAAACACTCCAAATTAAAAAAAACGTATCTGGAGTTTTCTATAAACGGACTGATAGCATGTTTACTAGAGTTCTGTCCAGACGGAACGATAGCAGGCCCTGTAGAGTTCCGTACCAGAGGGAACGACAGCAAGCCTTGTTGGGTCCCATCACGAAGGCTGAGCAGAAAGGATTGTTCCTTTCCGTCGAAGTTCGACTAACACTAACAACCTCTCGGTCAACTATTTTGTGATGCCAAGGGTGTTTTTTATTCTTGCGATTATTTATGAGGTGGAGCCACAATACCAGGTTATGACTATGTAAATCCTATTACTAAATTATTCGCCGCAGTCAAGGACAAAACGTCTTTGAAAGTTGAGACAGGGAGTACTCCTTCATTACGACAATGCACCCGCAGCCTCAGGCCTCGGATAACAATGTTTGCCATTTATAAAAAAGCTGGAAATGATACCACCCTATTTACTGTATTTTCCTGCCATTGACTATAAACTCTTAGAAAACAAAAACAAAGAAACACCTGCATGGGAGGATATTTTTGATCGGTTTATGGTGAGGTAATAAAGGCCTGCAGATGCGTTGTTTGCAGAGTTTCGACAATCTTTTTTTCCAGGAAGCAGTGGAAATTCTACAGGATTGCTGGGATAAGTGCATTTGACCTTAAGAACACTACATTACAAATAACACACGGACATTTCATGTTGGCACTCCGGAAATGAATCAAGGGTGGAGCATATGGATGAACTCTCGTCTATGCTCTACGCCGCTTCAGTGGCGAGTTTTTCTTCCGTCTGAACGGCACTTCACTGGTGCCCAGTGATACACGCGCCGTCCGACTTTCTTTCGGACGGCACTTGAAGGCGCGAGTGGAGTGCCGTCAGACGGCACCTAAACGCTCTGCAAGAGTGCCGTAGACACATCCTTTAAATAAGGGAGTAACAAAATAACAGCATCAATTCACCACTTACTGCGGCCGTCTGCAAACGAAGGGCATCTAGGCAACGCAACTGCCTAGAGATGTATACTGCACGAGGGCGAATCTCACGTCACCTACGCAATAGAACAAAATAAGCACTCATGGCGCCAAAAAGTCGTCAAAGGCCGAACAGAAATCAAATGCTGGAGGGTACAAGAGCGTAGAGAACACGCGCGAACAGAAAGTATACTAGGAAGAGAAAAATCACATACTTATAGACAGTTTTGCTAACTACTTCAACGTACCTTTATACCTTCCCCTGGGCCTATTATGGCTTGTGACTTGGAGAGTTCCTCTTCCATCTAAAACACGTCTGAGAGCACGGAAACAACTTTGAAACGGAACTTTTTCCCCGGCACACGCCAACGACGCACGACGAACACGACGAAAGACGGGAGCACGACCCAACACCTCCTAGAAGACAAGGCCGTAGCGCTCTTGTCGTGACGTCGCGAAGGAAGGCAATCGGGGGCACGCGGCGAAGCGAAGGCAACGCGCGTGGATCGACAGTCGTAACGCGCTTTTAGTCACATACGCGTGTCTTATTAGCTAAAATGAAAGCTACACATAGCAACGAGTCTCGAAAATATTTTATTACAGGGGCAAAGTATTACACCACTAAATAATCGGGATGAACAGGTACGGGGTAGTCGTATAAGAGAAAACATTGAGCCACGCAATAATGGCTGTAGGAATGCATATTTCACACAGAAATACTTCGACAAAATGGCGAGACACACAGTGATTGGACACAGCAAAACAGATCATAGTTAAAAATCAGGTAGACGTAGTCAACGCGGACACGGCTAGACAAGTGTCACGATGATGCTATCGCGTGCAGTGACTGAATTCTTTCATCATACCCGGCCACATGGCAAAAGTAATGTAATTTCGATCGAATGACATTATGGGGTCGGCAAATCAGCTTGCGACGCTCGTATAATCACTCAAGACCGCGAGCTGATTGAGTATCATATCATTTAATGAAAATATATTAACTTTTCCGTGTGGCAGGGGTACTAAACTTACTGTTTACAGTCAACTAATTTACTTCTCCCTATGGGCTCGAGCTGCCTTAGAACAAAATATCTTATTTTATGTACAATAATACTATTACCTTAATACAGTTAAGATTCTAGTATAAAAGCGGTAAAGGCAATAAAATAGCATTGGTATAAATACACACATAAGCACAAACAACGCACTTCGTATAATCACACAAACTTGTGATTCACCTTCCAGTGAAAACTAGAATATTACCACCCATATTTACTAACGTCGACGACACCGCACACAGATAACGACGAACAAGATGCCATTCTGGCACCAAAAACAAAAACGAAAAAACAACCCGACTGCAGCACTTTACTCGCGTCCCACATGACCAAGAAAGCCCGTAAATAAGTTGTTACTCACCTGTCAATCGTATCCACACGTTCCACAATAGCCGTGGCGAAAACATTTGAACACGAACTTCAGGTCTCTCTCAGTCGAAAGAGAGGTCTATCGATAACCGACCAGTGTCGTCGTTGGCTGGTTGCCACACATGTCACTCAAACCGTAGCAGGACTTGTTCCGCGAATCCACGTAAATGCCGTAGTATCAAGCGAACACAAAAAAACTACCCGAGACTGCGGTGACGATCAAGAAACTACGGGAAGGATCAAAAGAACCACACAAACACACACACACACACACACACACACACACACACACACACACACACACACACACACACACACACACACACACACACACACACACACACACACACACACACACACACACACACACACACACACACACACACACACACACACACACGCACACACACACACGAGAGCAGCGGGCCATCTCTTGCTCGACCCATCTCTTGCTCGCGTACGCTCCCTGCAGCGATGACCGGATTATTTTTTCGGTTTACTTTCCCTCTGAAAGTCTTAGGGCCGGTTGCACCAACGCCGCTTAGCGAAAAGCGGAGCTTAGTCGGGAACCTAAGCTCAGTTTCGGTTTCGTTCCGGTTGCACCAAAATCGCTTATAGCTAAACCTAGCACTAAACTACGCTTAACTTGAGCGCCCAACATTGGGCGCTTTGCTTTTGCTTGTTTCTTAATCCTGGATTATAAACATGGCGGCTGGTTTGTGGCGGTCGACGCGGTGGACGAAATTGGTTGTACAAAGTGTTTTAGGCCACAACAGCGTGAGAGTCTCGACAGAATGGCCTTCGATTGTGACAAGGATGCAAAATATTGTCTCGTGAAGTGTTTATCGACCTCTGTTTTCAAGTTTGCTCTCCACTCTCAGTGCGTGTTAGCCCTAACCGAGATACGGACGGAGCTGTGGGGCTCACGTCTGTCTTCCCGTTGGTTTTTCTGTCAACGAGCCTGTTCGTATGTACTTACTGATTTTCGCATAACTGTCACGTATTGCTATTTAACACCTTGTTAATTTCTGCTTGCATAGCATATCCTTTAATCCGATCGGTGCGTTGAAATAGTAGCCGTACGTGATCTCGGTCGATCAGCTGATTGTCGACACTTCTGCCGTTTGCATCAAATTGCGGTGCATTTAAATAATAAAACTGCAAAAATTCAATTTCTTTAGTTTTGAGACAACCTTCAGTGAATTTTCCTTGTCTCGCGAGTAGAATCTTCACTTCAGAAAACTGCGTTCTATAACCGCAACTTTTCTGGTGATCGTGCTTTTTAGAAATGTTTTGCTTTATCTCTTATATCTTTCATTCGTGGCGACGACAAATCGTAACGACTACAATGCGAGATTCGTTCAGCGCTGTATTGGGGCAGGCTGGGGCAGGTGATGCGAAGAGACAACCGTTCTCGTCGGCACGATGTGATGTACTAGTGGGAGTTTTCTATACTTCGAAGTCTGCCGCCGTCTATTTGTATGAACTCAAGATCTGCCTATTATCACTCGCGAACAAGCTTCTGGTTCTCTATCAGCAGGAATAAAAAAAATGGTTCTGGGCGACCTTTGCGTGTTCAATAATTGACAGTTTGTATGATCATCAAGGGATCTACCAGTAGTATCGCTTTGATGTACTGATAGTTATACCTTCTTTCCTTGTCACTAAAGCAAAATATACGTAGTTCCATTACCAAAGGGTTTGACACAATCAGTTCAACGACGGTACAGTGCAGTTTTGTCACCTTTCTGATAGCAACGAGTACGGTTGATGCAAGATCTCGACGACTTCTATTCGACGATTTCCGGGCATTTTCGCAGCTGCCGTGGCGAGTTCGTCGCTGTTTTGAACTTCATCGGTCTCAGGCATGACTTGATTTCAGTAGTCCTTAGGGTTCCTTTTTAGACAGTCAGCAGCTCACACATAACGTAAATTTACCAGAATCGGAGCCCGTACGAGGGAAGAAAACGTCGCAGTGGACCGGTTCATACAAAAAGTGTGGGGATCTGCGGGCTTGCACGTAGTCCCTCGGTTACGGGGATAATCATAAATAAAATATTAGCATTTTCAACCTTGATAGCGCGTTGTATAATATTTTTATATTATATATATAATAAATTGTACAATACTGCGCTTTTAAAACATTAATTAATGTCAGATAAACGCTCACGAACACCCCGCGCCGCTCGACAAGAAACGTTTTTTTCACGTCGATGCCACAAACGTTTTCTCACGTAGTTGCGCTATGGACTTCCCTTCCTCCGCCATTGTGACGTAACCGCTCGGAGCGCTACGGCCTTCTCTTCTAGGAGGTGTTGCACGACCCCCTTTCTCCTAACAAACACGTCATATGAGCGTTCCATGTGAAAGCTCATGCTCCCGGTGTAGTCCGTACGCCTCTCACCAGGCGGCGCTAAAGCTCAACCCCCCTGATAGTCGCGGGGGCCGTGAGTCCCGTGGGCATGCTTGCAGGATACCACTTTTTCTCATCAAGCGAGATTTACCATATCTATATAAGATAATTATTAAAGCATAACACCCTTAGGCTATGTTCCAAATCTTACCCGAGTAACATGCCTCCTACGTCCGCGGAAAATACCACTTGAAATCGCGAGTAAACGGAGTAAACAGTACTCGTGTACTCAGTACTCGATTTTGGAGCCGCCTGGATACTATGCATATTGACTTTGTCTTGGGCTACGGCACAAAGAAAACATAGCAGTAATGGCGTAAAATAGCAGACGATATATTTTGATCACGGAGAAAGCACTCGACAAAGCAATAATAATAACCGCTTCAATTCTTTTTTTTTCTTTTGCATTAACGACGTGTTTTTTTATGGTTCCCTTAGGTTTTTTTTTCCTCTTTGGGCTGTATATTGAGATCAAAATAACTTACTGCTTTCAGTGAGACATAAAAAATCTCTTTATACTAATCATCGCGATTTTGCTATCAGGGGAGCGGGCAAAGAAACCCAGCAGAGGCAAAGTGAACGCAGGTCGACGTACGCCGAACGCCGTGCCAGCTCACTGCATGAATGCATTAGTTCGCAACCTCCAGCTAGAACAGCCATTTAGACTAATAGTACTACACTTCTATAACACCCTCGTTCCATTGGTCAATTTCATCACAGCGCCATAGCAAGAGGTGTATGTTTGCGCCTGAACGCCTTCTCGGACAGCGAGGGTCGTCATGTACCGCGTTAGCCTCATTGAAAATAGCGAACGGCGACGAAGTGGTTTTATAAAATTTGAGTACTAGATTTTTTGGCTGTTCTCCAG
Organism: Ixodes ricinus; assembly: GCA_037355805.1. Lineage (NCBI taxonomy): Eukaryota > Metazoa > Arthropoda > Arachnida > Ixodida > Ixodidae > Ixodes > Ixodes ricinus. Next base: position 264,215 of record JAZHYW010002203.1, read on the forward strand.
CTTACAAACAAATGGACGCGTTGATGTCGCGAGGCGTTCGGCGTACGTCTACCTGCGTTCACTTGACTTCTCCGGGCCGGCTTTTCGCTCACTCCCTGTGCCACCAAAATCTTAATTATTTCGTTATTAGCTGTGTCCGATAAGTAGCCATCAGAAGAAAAGGGTAATTACTGCTTAGTACGCAAGCGTGGAGCAATTCACGACGACGACGTGTGCAATGGCTGCGTGGAGACGATGGCAGACTACTGAACCAGAACCCGACCAAACCAAAACTACCCGTTGAAAGTGTCTTGTCTTGAAAAGAGATTACTAATCGAATATCTTGTGGCTTTTTTTTTTTGTGACATTTGGTTTTTATGCAATGCTAAAATATTTACTAGTCTTTTCGGGCTTTACTCGTAGTAATTACTCGTAGTAATTCGCCCACTAATCGCTAAATGTAAGTGACAATTTTAGAAATAAAAAATAAAAATTGGGTAGCGTTAGTTGGGTGTGTACGTGTTGACGGCTACTTTGTGGAACGATCTATTCACAAAATTTATTAGCCGTTGAATACCAAGAAAATAAAATTAAGAAACGAAAACTATGTGGCAAATGCTGCTGACCTGTGACTCCCGTTGAGAAGTGGAAGAGTCAAAACAGAGTCACACGAATCATTGACTCTCTAAGAGAGTCGTGAAGTGTCAAAGGGAGTCATGGAGGCAGCGAAGAGAGTCATGGAAGCAGCGACTCCCTTTCGACTCCTTTTTGTTTAAGAGTCTAGTTGCAGTACGGGAGCAGACGTACGCCTTCACTTTTGGGGCGTTTTGATGCAGTTCGTTGTCGTACGTCGTGTCGGTGTCGAGTGAAGCGGTGGGGCTTGGGAGTTTGTGACCCGGTGTTATTCGTGATCACTGGTGTAGCGCTAATGCGTTTTTTGTGTTTTCTTATATTGCCATTATTCCGAACTTTGAAGATTCACGGGCCCGTGGCACTGCATTATGCTGAATCGCTAGCTCCTTCTTTGTTGACGTCGTTTTCCTGGTACCACTCGTGGATACTGCAAGCGTTTAAACAGTGTGCATCGTCTCGCCTACATCCGCGGTGACGTACTCGACCTGTTGAAACTTATTGCTTCCGTGATTTTGGAGTACACAAAGCAGTTATATGGCTGCTCTGGTGTCGGTTACAAAAGCAACGCAGAACGCTCGTAGTTCCTGCACTCAGTACACGTTGGACATCTTCCACACTTTGACACCACCGGATAACTGGATGAACGAGGATTTACATTTACATCGAGGTTACTCTCGCCTCTTCCTCACCGTCGAGCAGCAGAATCAGCTGGCGACAAGCCGCGGATGAAAGGCTTGAGCATCAGCATCCCAAGTGCACTCGGTGCCGATGCGGGCGATGCGGGTTTCTGTCAACTGGTAGCCCAGCACAAACCGTGACCGTTCCAGCTCTGTGTCATGACACGGTGTTGCAGAGAGCAGGGTAAAATACAACTACACGGAGTCACGGACCACCGAAGCAAACGCACTGTTATCGTAAACCTTGGCTTGTGATTGTGCCTTTGTCGATCAATTCGTTTTGCTGGAGATGCAAACAACGGGCATAACAAAATCGTTTGCATATTCCGCATACCTCGCAAGAGCATTTACCCAGTCACCTTGCGAAAAGCGCGAAACACGGAGTCCGCACCGACATGACTTTCCCTGTCTTTTACCTGCTTTAGAGCAGTTTGTACCTGCTAGTAGGTAGGCCTACTGAAACTGAAACTTCAAACTAGGGGCAGTGCCAAAGAGAAAAGGGACAAAGTTGAGAAAGCTTCCTCGCTCTCCCCAATTTCTCAACTCTCAAGAGATTGTACCATAATAAATGCACCACCGCCTTTTCCCCAAAAAAAAGAAAAAGCACTATGTTCACTACGCAAAAAATGGTCTCAGTTCATGCATCTGTGGGCAGGTAGGAAATCTTGCCCTAATTTATTCACACCGCATGATGAGCGCAACAAACTCGCACGAGATTTACAGCAAAATTTCAGTGGTGACTTAAGTTTCTCTGAAATTCTGTATCACCGGTCGTTTACAGGACCGAATGATCTACTCGAGCGGTGTGCGTCACTGTGCAAACACGTCGCTGTGCAAACGCAGTTCAACAACACGAAGCATAAAAACGGCAGATTTAGGACAACAATCCGGAGTCCATTGTTTAATTAAAACGACGCAATTTTGTAGAAAACACCCGCAGGTTTTTACTCAAGGTATGCGTCGGGAATATTCCACATTTTGAAACCGAACGAAGGAACATTTACTTATAAAAACGCTTGCTGCGTCCTCCCGCAGCAGCTAGACCGGATCAGATGAGGACGACGACGGGATTGAACCCATTGAACCTCAACCCCCCAACAAGCTATTTGAGCCCCGTGTTAGTGCGAGTTTCTACCTCCAAGCACCGCACCCCGCACCACGAACGTTTCGGCTCTTTGTCGCTTCGCCGTGTTGCACCAAACAGAACGAGATCGCCGAAGTATCCGCAGCGCTGTTGTGAACCTTGGCTTGTGGTTGCGCACTCGTGGACCTTGTGACTGCCTTCGCTTTCAAAGCACACACGACGATTGCGAATGATACATTCCGCCTCCCGGGAACATCACAGGGGCACTTCTCCGGTCACGTCTTCGTTATGTGATCGCAAACTGCGGAGCATCTCGTGTCCCGTCAAACCAAAACAATAGCGGCGCCATGGTAAACATGCGTTGTTGCCAGATATTCTCCGGCCAAACAAAAACAACGAAAGCAAACCGGCTCTAGCTTCCAGCGTACATTGGCGTTGCGCCGTGGCCAGATTTTCTCTGTCAGCTCTAACTTAAAGATGACCTACAGATGCAGAAACACTGGTATAAAGTATTAAAAATGGCGGCCACCACGGAGCGCCGTAAATTCTGAGGAGGGTGCATGGGAAGCGGCGGCACCTTCCCCCCTCCTGGTGTTACACGGCGGTTTCGCTTGCAGTTGAAGGGTTTAAACCAAAACGAAACCAACTGCAATGTCATGTGTTCAGATTGAGGACACGCTTTTTATATCCCTTTTAACTCTTTAGAACGAGTAATTAGACCCATAACGTTATTTGTGGTGTGTAAGAAACTATTATTAGTACCCCTAAATTAAATACAAACATGGGCAACATGAGGGAAGCCGCGTTGGCCGCATTGCCATCGACCAGAATAAATGGCAGCGGGGCGGGAAGCAGGGTGAACGCGAGCTTCGCCTCGTCCCGCGACATGGCGTAATTGCTTTTGGTGCATATCTGTCTCCGAGACATGTTTCTTTCCGCGGCATTTGTCTCCACGGTCCTTTCTAGGTGTGTGCCCAAGCATTCCGGTGGTTCGATAGCCGGCAATGGTGCGGTCGTCGCCGGGGGTGATGCGTGTTTTCGAAGTCGGCTACACGGTTATGCACTGATCTCAATGACAATTGCTGGATCGCGCTTCCCCGCTTGTTCGCTGCAGCGCGAGTGAAGCCACCGGACGGCAACCATGCTGGGATACGATTTGCGGTTTTGCTAGCCTTTTGCTGTGGTATTCCAGCGTGATGTAGACACGTTTTATACTCGTTCGTCGTCATACGCCAAAGAAGTTTTTAAGACTCAGTGCACCGTTGAGACTTGCCGTTGTGAACACGTAGAAAATTTTACGATAGCGCAGTACCACAGGAAAAAGGCACAACTCGTCGAAAGCCAGTTTCGCCGGTCTGGTGGCGTGTTCAAAGCTTGCTTGGCACGCCGAAGTGCCGGGTCTCTGTGCTTCGCACGCTTAGATACCGACCAAGACCATTGCTCTGTATACAAACAAGTCTGCCTTTGCGCACACGAGGTGTGCGCACAACGAGTGCGCAGAAACCAGACTGGCGAGAAGTGAAGCGCGTCTGCGCCGTGCCGACAGCAGCGCCATCACAGTGGCTTGACGTCGGGGCCGTGAGTTACTTCACACACTGTGGGAAATACGTCAGCTGCCCTGCCAAGATTCGACACATCAGCCTGGCGTAGACCACGAGCTGACGTTTTCAGCCCCATTAACTCCGTATCGTTATCAACGTTCCAGGACCCTGCAGAACTTGCTTGTCTGCGAGTCAACACCCTAAGGAATCTTGTGAAGCTATTTTTCCGTAAAGCGTCCACGAAAGTCAATAGTTGCAATCTACGAATGAGCTAGGCGAATGACGAGGCTGAGGACGTTTCGGCTTAAAAGAAGAACCTGCGTTGTGACACTGAACACGTGTTTACGTCATCTTCAGTGCCGCAGCGCAAACTGCTTTTATAGGTGGGTGTAAAAACAATTTCACCCTCGTAAATCATCGAGCTCCGTAATTTACAGCAATCGACACTCTGAAGTGCTTTGCGGAAAAGTACAGGGTGTCACCGAAAAAAATTTAAAAGCTTTTTTTCACCGCAAAAGAAAACTACGCATCGCCGAACGCTCATTCTCCGCCCGAAGGTAGCGCTAGAGCCTGGTGCGAACTAGATGCCAAAGTTTCAGCGCGAACCGATATTTTATTAAAAGTTATAAATATTTTCTGAAAATCTGAATGGGAAAATGGGGGCCAACGGAGCTATCAATACATGGTGCTCTTATGGCGCCAGAAACCGAAAACGGGGGAAATGGGCCCCATTTCCCATTGAAATTTTCAGAAAATCACTTATAACTTTTGAATAAACTTTCGGTTCGTGCTGAATACTTTAGCATCTGGTTCGGACCTCTAGCGCTACCTTTCGGCAAATAATAAGCGTTTGGCCACGCATAGTTTATATTTGTGGTGTTTACGAGGAGAGAGCACAGTAGCGCCATCTATTGGGTAGCCATGAAACACTTGGCATTTCCCTATATTAAAAAGAAAGGAAATTGGAACGGTTTTGTATTTCAGGAAACCCACTTAAATCGTCTTTATTTGACTTCCAGGGTCTCGAATATCGAAATTATTTTTTTAATTTGGTGTATGGAGGTTGCAGAAAATCATTTTCAAAGTACCACTGAAGGACCCTTCCCAGACGTGACGTCACCAAAGGAGTTTTCGGAGTCTCCGCTCTCGCGCATTTTCAGCGCCTATCAAAGATTGCACGCGAATTCTTGCTATATTTAAAAAAGGCGGGAAAAGACATCACGACTGGTACCTCTGCGGGGGAATATACCTTGCAAGATTGCAACTTCACGCGCGGCCCTCGAGCGGCACGCGCTTGGCGGACGAAAGATCCTTTTATGACATTACGACAGGTCGGAGGTTTTTCGTGTTTTCTCGCGTATAGTTACACCTTCGTGGAAAAGGGACGTGATATTCAGCTTCACGTGATAAAACTACGCTAGAATCAGCCTTCATCATATTTTTTAAAGAAGTGTTTCAGCTTCCCTTTAAAGCATTAGTACCCATGTGACAGGGAAAAGCTGACGGCGTCCGTCTGCGGACAACACAGTGGAAAGGGAAGTGCACCGCTTATAGAGGAGGAGAGTAGTGAAAGACAAAGGCGAGAGGGAGGCGACGTAATGGTCAATGTGAGCACAGCGAGGCGAGGCGAGAAGGAGGTGACGTCATGAGGCGGGAGCCACTGCGTGCACAGGAAACCGGTGAACAGCGAAAGCAGCGTCAGACAGCGGATTCCGCTGCTAGAGGCCCATACGCACATTTGCGTTTGAGCGCGGTGCGTTCCGTAGCGGCAAGCGGACGCGTAGCATTGCGCAGAGCGCTTGAGCCGATCTTGTACACACAGTTGCGTTGACACGCAGTCAAGCGCAGTCAAGAGCCAATAAGAACGCTCTATTTTCGCTAGCGCCTCACCAATATCGAGCGAAATAGGCTATTGCGCGAATGCCAGCACCACCAGTGAGCGCTGAGGGAATTATGGGGATCCTGAGGTAGTTATAATCATCTAGCCAAGCGAAGCCTAGCCTAACTAAAGTGTACGCAAGGTGGCGGAAGGTACCGCCATTACAACGGGTACAGCTTTCAATTCATACATCTGCCCAGTCACTCGACAAAGAGAGCCGATGGCTGAGCGCCGAGCTGCCGCGATTTCTTACTGTGGGTTGAGAAGTTTTGAAAGAAAAAGAATGGAGCCGAAAGCCTAGTTGGCAAAAGTGCGTTCCTGGGTGCGACCACAATAGCGTTAAGGATCGTCACCTTTCATGGCTCTGTTCCAGAAAGATGCAAGACACTGAAAGGAATGGTTGCGACGCATGAACCGTCAAGGGGCCCTCGGTCCGTTTTCGTGGTGGGAACCATCAATGCACAACAAAGAGTGCGGTGCACATTTTAACGCTTCTGGGAGGAGGGCATACATGGACCATCTTCCAAATATTTCCTGATCGGGTGTTCTCGGAGCGTTGGTTGCCGGAGCGGGAAGGTAAGCGCACTACGTCAACGTTTCAACTGGTTTAATAACCGCCTAACACCCCTTTCTTTTTTTATCTGCAGTCGTAACAAGACAGGCCAAGGCGGTGCTGCATCCCCAAGCGCAGTTCCAAAGTGAAGAAGTCATTTGCAGCAACGTTGAAATCTCGTCCCATCAGAAGGTAATACATATTTAAAAAAATAATCAGCTTCTGCAACACTGTGCGTACTCTTTATTTTGTAAATGTCTCTCAGAAGTTTCTACAAATCCATAATAGATTGACACTAAAGTTATTACTTCTTGTGATTCATTTGTCTTTACACCTTCGACGGATTTTTGCAAATGTCGGCCGTAAAAAGATTGTTTTCTTCTCGCATGTCTTAATCCAATTTTAATGTAAACAAATTCTAGCCATGTATGTTGACAGCTATACATTATTATAATTATATAATCGATGCAAATTCGTTAACATGTCTGCGATATAATTCAGAATCTAAAGTCGGTAACATAAGCATTAGCACTGAATATTTCGAATGTAACTGGTCAATAGATTTTACTTTTCTATTGAAGGTCTGCTTCTGCAAAGTGGGCAGCCGATGCCTCCAGACATGATGGGGCCTGCTAGCCTTGAATTCGAGATGTCGGCACCAGGCACACAGTATACTGCACGTGAAACTGCTTTGCTATTGTTCAACAATGTGCAGGTTTTTATACATGGTGGTACCAATAATCTACAAACCTATAGCACGAAAAGGATGTGCAGCACGACAATGCACATACAGTGGTCAATGGTAGCAACCTTTATTTGTCACGACGCCAAGTGGTGTTCCGCTGTGAGCAGAGGGTGCTGGAAGGTCAAGACTTCGGTGGTTTGGTTTTGCACACTCACTATTAAAAACAGCGCTAGCAAGAGAAGGCAAAAGTAGAGACGTAGACTGACTGAGGTTTCTCTACGTCTCTTCTTTTCCTTCGTCTCGCTTGCGCCGTTTTTAATCGCCAATAGGAGGGAGCTGTGTTACGTGAGAATTTGTGTAGAAGTGTAGGTGGCGTATCTGCGATTTCATTACGGGCAGAGAGCTAACATCAAATGCTAATTCTACGTCTAGCTCGGCAAATCTGGATCGGAGGCCGTTCAAATTATTTGGAAGGCTTATGCTGAGAAAGCAATGAGTTGTGCGAGGTGTTTTGAGTAATACTCACACTTTAGGAGTGACCAAACATCACTTGGTGACGAAATAGGAAGACCGACCTTCCACGAGCACAAGCACCGAAAATGGTGACTGCGTTAGAAAATTTGTGCTTGAGACATGAGGATTTTCTTTACTGTTTCGTATGACATGATTTGAGGATGCTCTGAATGACTCTACGACGATTGTCATGCAAAAGTACTCCACTCTTAGCGTTTGGGGGTTTCCGTTAGTGGAAGGTTGCCGGGACGTCTCTTTGTCTTCCAGTGATAATCTGCCACTCTTGAAGCGCGACCACCTCTCAATACAGCTCGCATGACCCATGGTCTTCTTCATCATAAGCCTGCGCAATCAATTGAAAGGTCTGCGTTCTAGGTTTGCGGAGTTTGACGCAAAATTAGATATCTTTTTGCCCTAGTCTGCACTTTATAATAAAATCGTAGATGCGCACATATACATGGTCGCAAAAATGCGTGTTTCACAGCTTCCACTTTGTTAACAGAGTGACACTACTTGGCCCTGTGACATATGAAGGCTTGTGCTCTCGACCATTCCGTGCACATTGTTGTGCTTGATTTTCTTTTCGTATTACAAGACTAGTATCAGAACTTTTGATAGCACCTCTTAGTTACACATTATCTACAGAGTTGTTCAAGGTGTCTACGAATGAGGAAAATCTGGAATGTCTAGGAAAAGCTTAGGCATCTGAAAAAGTTAGGACATTTAATAAACATGGTCAGAAAGTTCGCTTAAATCAGGATACATCACCAGTGGAAGTCCAATTGTGCTGAGTAATGGAGCTGTAGAGTGCGTCTGCATGCAGTGTATCGGCATGGCCTTACCGGGTAACTTTGCACGAGTGGCGCGAAGTGGCACTCGCCACAATTGGTTTACACATAAGGATGCACTGCAACTTTATTCTCTACTAAGCACCATGAGAATACCCGGCAATTAGTTTGTTGGACTCCGAATTTCAGCCGAAGACGTATTTGTCTAGCCGGATTGGATTGTTCAGAAAATGCAAGTCGGTAAAGAGTTTTGTCAAGACGATTCAAAAGGCACTCACTGCAAAAATATATTAAAATTAGTTGTGCTTGAGCAAAACAAACAATTGTATTAAATAATTTTAAATTATGAATGGTTTTCATAAAGTAATATATATTTAGCACCAGTAGTCAGAATCTCGTCTTTTTTTAATGGTCATGAAATTTAGCCGACATAGTCAGGGAAAACCCCAAAAAGTCAGGGAATTTAAAAGTAGTAAATTGGTAGACGCCCTGTTGTTATAACGAAGGTTCCAAGTTACTTAATATGGCTCCTAGTTCAGAGAACTATGAACTTTGTCATAAATATTTTCTCCAGGCCCTGACCACACATATTTGTCTCTGGATGTGCTGAACAGGCTGCCTCTCATTATCAAAGCAACATCGAAAGTCTTCTCGAAGTGTGCGAAAATCTGTCCAAGGAAAATGAGATCTTGTTGAGAGAAAATGATTTGCTAAAGGAAGAAGTTCAAAATCCTAAAAAGTCAACTTCCTGACGAAAACGTTAACCGTGTTTTGAAAAGACAGCAGCTTCAAGCTTGCAAAGAATTCAAACTGGGCGAGCTCCTTAAAGATGAAAAACGGTTGCGCTTTTACACTGGCTTTAGCTCAGCAGAAAGGCTCAACATGTTTGTGAGTTTCATAAAGCAGAAGTACAACAGCGTAAAATCTAATTTTGGCCGACCAATGATCCTGTCCTTTGAGGATCAACTTGTTTGTAGTCCTGTGTAGACTACGTGTTGGCCTTCTGGAGCAGGTTCTTGCGTACCGTCCTAATGTCTCTGTTGCAACAATCAGTGTTGTATTTACGTACTTGGTCAACTTTTTGCACTCTGTGCTTGTGCAAATACCCATATGGCCAACACGAGCTACTATTGACAAGAATATGCCACTGTCCTTCAAAGAAATATACCCCAGTACACGCATCATTACTGACTGCACGGAATTGTTTATTGAAGTGCCATCTGACTACCAAAACCAAAATGACACATACAGCTCCTACAAGAGCCACAACACAGCCAAGGGCCTTATCGGCATAACCTCCAATGGGCTGTTATCACTAGTGTCATATTTGGCACCTGGTAGAGTGTAAGACAAGGAGCTCACAGGACGAAGTGGACTTTATTATCTACTTAAACCGCATGACTCGGTGATGGCCGACAGGGTTTTTTAATTCGCAATGATCTTGACGACAGAGGTGTAGACCTGAATATACTACCTCTTCTGGAAGGGCGGCCACAGCTGTCAGTAGGTGATGAAATTGAAACGCGCCGAATTGCGAACCTTCGGGTTCCTGTTGAGAGAGTAATCAGGAATCTTAAAACTTTCCGCATTCTCAGTAGCATATTTCCCAGCTGTATGGCAGACAAGCTTGACAAAATATGGAAACTCTGCCGCCTTCTGAACAATTTTACTAATGAGCCATTGCTTGAGCGATAAGCGGACGGGGTGACATATGTTATCTACCTGAAATCGACTTATGTACGGCACAAATAACGAAGCGGTTTTCAGATTTATTCTGCTTAATGTTTTCTGCAAGAGTTTATACGTACGCTGTAATAGGTGCTTTTTTCACATTTTACCAAGAGAACATGTCGACTAGTGATGGGCTGAACCTGACCAAGCTCAGATTCGGCAAAGTTCCGCACATTTCGAACTCCTCTCTCTCGTTCACACGTTCTCTCTCATGCGCAGTAGACCAAAAATAAGCGAACTTGCTCGCCGTATAGTCATCGACCTGTCAGGTCCGACAATCCCATTTTCCACAGAATCGGCAGCCCTGGCGGATTTATTAAGTAAAATTTTTGCGGAAATTCGGCTTTGCCGAAGCAAACGTTCGTCCCATCACTATAGTATTGACAAGCATAATATCTATGACCTAGGTTAGAGCCCTAGGTTAGCACTCACTCCCACACTAGTACTTGTTGATAACTGTTCTGTTACTAAAGAAAAATCAGTGATCTGAGAATGTCACACTGTGTATTTTGTTACCTAATGAAAATAACAAAAAATGTTGCGTTGCATTAGAATTTGTCTCGAATTATTAACTGAAATAAATTATTGTGTAGCGTCATCATTAGCTGCTTTTAGATCGTGCCAAAGGTTTTTTTTTAATTTTATTGCTAAAACAAGTGCCAAAGCAATAAACATGGTTAGTCAGCGAGCAACGTGAGGAAACTAGAAGAATACAGGAGACAGGATAGACGCTGAAATCACAACTCAGTATTTCATCCAGAAGAGAAGAAAGAAGGTTACATAAAACCAACAGGCACGTGCTGATGGCACGAGAACTTTAGGGCGCGGGGCAATGGCTTTAGTGCATCGAAGCGTTTGAAAACAAAACTTCATTTTCAGATAGAGTAACAGAAGGATTGCAGACGCAGTGGTCCCCCAGACCTTGTATAATATACGCCTCGTAAATTTCTCTGGATAGTTTTTTCTTATATCGTTCTATGATACTGGTGCTGGTTCCTGTATTCTTCTACAGTCTACTGTATTCTTTTATTGCAGTCTCCTGTATTCGCTGACTTTAACCATGTATAATGCTTACCAACTAGCCCAGCTCACCACCTCTCCAAAGTGCCAAAGCACCTGATATTCATTACGAGAAATGTATGCTATATAAAAACTGTAACAAGTGATCATTTATTAAAGTTTGTACTGCCGTAACCTGGATTCAGACAAGTGAGCAAGGCGTATGCACACATCAGTTAGAAGGAAGTTCCCCTTTGGGATGTGAGTAATAGCCAAGCAGCCGTGGTACCACGTTGACAACCCTTAGCTGCTTTTCAAAGTCTATCCTTTGCACGTGACATTCTGTGCCTTTGTCTACGACAATGCCGCACCAGGTGAGTCCCGTCAATGCCATCTGGCCTTGCACTTGATAATAATGCTTGCGCGACTGACGAAGCTCGTCGCCTTTCTTGAAAGCTGCAGCCTTAATTGGCTGCTCAAGGCTCAATTTCTTTTGTTTTGCTGATGCAAGTGTCTTGATCTCTACAAGACCAAATACTTGTCCGTCTTTCTCCGAAACCACTCTATCAAGGAGACCCCAAAACCGGCAGTCCGGGGTTAACGCTGAAGCCGCAGTGAAATACCTGCACTTGTTCTCCCCGCTTCTTCACATAACGCTTCAGAGCTTCTTCTTCGTTTCTAATTCCTCCCGTCATGTTCTTATTGCAGTACGACACCTGGGAGAGCAGCTGTTTTACAAACCGGTCATTATTCTTAGCTTGTCTTCTGACCACATCGCCGAAATGGGAGGCTGTGGAGGCGCTTTTTCCGTTCATGCTACCCCCTTACACTGTTGCTTTGTAATTAAAATAGGAGCATCGACTTGACACAACAGAAAAAAAAACAATTTCATCAGACGTTTCGCTCTCCCATCCGGGAGGCATCTTCATTAGTTACAAAGCAAATGCAAGATTCAACCTCAAGCCAACGCAATTTGTCAGGAATGTCCATATGCGCTTCGTGGAGAGAGCCGCGGCTTTTGTTACACACGGATGTGTCCCTGCGGACAAACCACGATTCTAGGAGTTTCCGGGGCCCTTATTTGTCCTCCCTCGCCAAGGTCGTCGCGGCCGCAAGTTCAGAACAATGCCCCATTGTCCACGCATGGTCCACTAGTTACCCCACTAGATCAGTTTTCAGTCGCGTCGCGGGAGATGCGTACATGACGTCACGCTTGTGTGTTTTGAGTCTGGTCTTTTTTCTCTGTCCGGTTTCACCAATTTAGGACGCTGGGCAGTCACTGCAGGGGATCTTGTAAATAACACCTCTCTGGACGTTCGCCGGGCCTACACCCTACAGAGGGTGTGGGCCCGTTTATCATGGGCGCATTTGTCATAGGCCAACTGGTAATAGGCCCGTTCGTCACAGCGGAACATTCGTCATAGGGGAATTTGTCACTAGGAAAGTTTGTCGCTGTGGGAACCGGACATTCGAATTTGCCCAACTTATATTCACTTGGCTTTGCATCCAATAAAAACTAGCGCGTTATATTGCATTTTTACTGAAGAGAAACAACATTCAAACAAGTCATCACTGTACTTAGAAAACAACATGCTTATTGAGCGAAATAAAAACTAATTAAAAAGTGATATTCCGAGCTGCCGCTCTCAAGGTTTCAAGACGATTGCGACCATCGTAGCGGCTCACAATGATCTGAAGACGCCAGTTGCAGTCGGCGTGCTTCTTCGACACCCTCGAAGGTGTCGTGCCGCCCTCTGCTTGAGCCAGCTTCATCTCTGTCAAGGACCGCTTTCTCTTGATGTAGCCCAGGAACGCCCGTATATTCGGAGAACCGCAGCCCACGTTGCTCTGGCATAATGAAAAACACAAACACATTCGTTGAGAAAGCTTTTGAGTGGGCACCGTACTGAAATTTTGAGCCAGAAATGCAAAAGAATCTGCTACAGAAAACTTCCAAGTTCACAGAGGATGAGGTCAGTCCTTACCTGCAGTCCCCGGTGTCATGCTTCGATGCTGTTGTTCGTCCTTGGCATTTCTGCTAGTGTTGATTCTCTGACTGACCAAACCAGAGGAGGGAAGGTGGCCGACGACAAGCCGTTTCGACGGGGTCTCCCGATTTACACGTCCTCGAAGTAGTCCACCACGATTGAGGCATCGGTGGGGAAACCTCGAGAAGGTTCTCGAAGGCCTCGGGAATGTCGGCGATTGGCAAGAAAACCAATGCTGGAAGCATTTTCATTTGAAAATCCACAAGAAATAAAGTAACAAGGTTGTTTAGCTGAAGACAACAATAAGACATATAAATAGAATGCCGCATAGCAGAACAGCAAACTCTTCATCTTAATTGTAGCGACTCTGGTGACCACTGGCGACAGCTTTCTGTATCCACTAAGATAAGTAAAAAAAACATCCCTGTATCCTAGTGCCGGGAATCATGGCTTGTATCAAGTTGACGGCCGCTATCTCGAAGTTCGTGTAAGCCGCCTCAAGGCAGTTGGCCCACATGTGACTCAGCACGACGTCGAAAAACTTTAAAAGGAGCGAGTGTATTTGAAGTGTTTCAACATATATCCGATAATAGGGCCACCGAGCGCTTCGTTTTATACGTTTATCAGAGCTCTTGAATGCTTACCTTCTGTAGGTAGCTTCAGATTTGTTGGGCAGCAAGCCGTAAACCATTGGCACGTATACCACGCCATTGACTGTGGCATGCTCCTTGTACAGGTGGTAAAACTGTGCCGGGGTGACTTTAAAGGTCCCGTCCGCGAACCAGGTAGTCGCCTAAGCCAGACAGCTCAAGCTGCGCTCGGTAGCAAAGATCAGGATTCTTTCGCTGTCGCCCTCTCCGCTGTCGTGGAGGAGAAGGAAATCTCCTTTGGTTGTGGTGTGCATGCAGGTAAATCTGTCATTATTATCATAATATTTCGCGCACTGTGATAATGCGCTGCAATACACTTTACCTTAAAACTCTGTGCACTCTAAGAAAAAAGGTAGTCACATGCGACTACCTTTGGGGTGGTAAAAAGTTGTCCCAAATATAACGACCCCTAGGCTAAAAATAACGACCCGACAAGTAGTCAAAAAGCAGGTAGTCAAATTTGACTACACCCCAAAAGCAACATGGCGGCCGGTTAGCGAGGCTCGGATTTTTCGGTAAGGCCTAGCGAACAGCACGGCTTTTTGGCCGAGTGAGAGAATAGGGCACATACGCCTATTCGACGTCTTCCAAGCGCCATCAGATACTCTAAACGTCCGTCCTTAGGCACCGGTACCGTACCTATTAGCCGGAAGGACAACAGCGTGTTTGCCGGAATCGCCGCAATTGCACCCGACGGCATCTCGCTAGATTGACTGTATTTTTACCGCCGGCGGAGAACGCTCAGAAAGGAAATCGTAACGCGAGGAATGGGCATGCTAACTTTATTGAAGACAACGTATGCTTGTCGTATGCGGCGATGTATCGCTGGGCACTTTCGTCGACACCGACGGGAGGCGTTCAACTCGCACCAACGCCCCGCTATCTTTCTTTTTTTTTGCCTCTATCTCCTCTTGTTTGTGCCTACCTCAACCGACGTGGTTATCCATTGCTGCCTGCACTTCGCAGCTCTTCGACACAGAACAATCATTTAGGTGGCTGAGTGGCAGAATTATTACGATTGTTATGAAACTGAGAGGCACGTAGGGAGCCCAGCGGACCGCATTCCAGCTGTTTGTAATCAATAGCCACAGGACTGCACAACACTTAGCTCATTGAATAAGGCGGCAGCTTGCGCCACCGAGGAAGTGTAGAAATAACCGCTAGATGGCACTAAAAAAAATGCTCATTCACCGACTCATACTGCTGAACACGTACAACAAGTCATGCGCCAACACACACACACCAACCACGACACCGAACACTATTACAGGCACATACATATCAACAGTACAACAAGGCACAAGCAACAGCAACACAACACCTCAGCGACTCTCTACTCTAACCACCCTACCGACCCGATTCGTGTATATGCCCTACCACGTTCTGACAAGGATTAGGCAAGTGACTGCGGCTGTTTACTAGATGAATACAAAGAGTGTCTGCAAGTATTATTAGTATACAGGTGCTCCGTGTATTCAAATTGGCAGGCTAGACACCTCTTTTAATCTAGTGCTTCGAGGGGCAACATGATATGAAAGTAATCGACTAAAGTAACACCGCACGGCATGCTCCCGATCAGTTTCGGTTTCAGATTCATGCAGTGATAAGCTTACTAAAGCCATGTTGCCCCATGCTCTTTCCGCGCGTGTAATAGGAGCAAAAGTTACAATACTATCTGCATTCCTAGTCAGTAATCGGCTAAAGGTAACATAATTTTTAGTCTTGTGTTGTTTAATTCGTTCTTTTTTCACTTAAATTTAGTGCTTGAGAATAGGTGACAATTGTAGCGGGCAAACGCTGGCGGCACGCTTTCCTGTGTTGATCGAGTGACCGATGAGTCGCTCTACTCGCTCCACTTTAAAATCCCCTAAATTATACTTATGTGAAAAAAAAAAAGGATTGGGGTACCTGTAAAAGAAACAAACACAACTAGCATAGCCGAGGTTTCTTCTTTTTTTTGTGTGCTGCATTCGGAGAACATATACACCCATATCGAATTATTTTAAATCTTTCAGTTTTCTGTTGACAACAAAAGGTTGGCACTTTCCAAGTATGGGGACACTTGATATAAACAGTGTATTAAGCTCAAAACATTAGGGCATTGCAACCAAAACTATACTGTATATATATAATTATAAAGTGGCTATAATGAAGGCAAAGTGTTCAGGTGGCAATTGTTTGTATTTTTTTATTTTCCAAACCTGATTATACAATTTTATATTGAACATATTTTCTTCTAAAATAAATAAAACTTTTAAAACAACCTTGTAGGTACTTTTGAAACATTGTGGAAATAGAAATCTGAAAAGGAGTCTTTTTTCAGCACTGGACTATCAAACTATAATAATTATAGTAATTATACTTTCTGAAGCCAGAAACAACCTTGCAGCCTTCTGCAACCTTTGAATATGAAACAAACCAGAAAACTTACATGAATACAGGGAACATTTAACCAAAAAAACAATGTTATGTATGCATTACAAACATATTAAATCATCAAAATAATCAACATCACAATAATTTCACCATTCTAAAAAAATGAATACCTGAAAATATGTTTAACACAAAAAGGGATATGATTTACACCAAGCAAGGTACTGGGCCATAGAACCAAAGTTTCAACAATAAAAAAAGTATGAAGGGGTACCAAAAATAACCGGAATGAATTTCAGGAGGCGGGGCATTCGTAGTACCAGGATTCACCTCTTGCAGCTCAATGCGGTACCCTTCCAAAGTCAGTTTGCCGACCGGCGTCGTCTGCTAAGGATCTAGCGGCATGTTGAGGCATGCTAAATTTGAGTACTGACATGATATATGCAGAGCTATTGTGTTCCTTGATATCCAGAAACTAAATATGCTGCAGTCTTAATATTGTTTGCGGGGGGGGGGAGGGGGGCGGAAGGGGGGGGGGGAGTACAGTACGTTGAATACCCGGTGTTTGAAAAAAAAGAACCGTGTTTTATAACCGTAAAAGTAAACTACGTGTAACCGAATGCTCAGTCTCCACCCAAGTTTTGTGCTAGCGGCTAAGGCCAGGTGCCAATTAGCTTAAAAACCGATTTATGCCATTTTCATTTTCAACGATAGAATGGCTGTGTGCACCACAGAACAAAACCTCGTTTTTTCTTTCATTTTTTTAAGAGCTTTAGTGTTTTGACGTGTGGACTATCTATGCTATGTTCAGATGGCTCTTGAGGTATGTACCAAAAGACGCGATGCACGGAAAGATACACTTGCTCTGGAAACGGCCCTGCCACTTCGTCAAAACAGTCGGAGTGCCGGCGGCCAGCCAGCGAAGGGTTGCATTCGATGACGTACAGGCGCCTCGACCACGTATGCTGCCGAAAACGTAGCCCTCAAGAGCAGCGCACATTGTTGAATGTTTTAAGAATCTAATTTTATAAAGGAGAGTGGTCGAGAACAAAACTTTCCGGCTTTGACAACGCTTTCCCAAAGGTTCGGGCAGAGACACGAGCGAAACCATACAAATCATAAGTTCCGACATCGGAGCCACCGGTAATCTGGAAAAAAAAAAAAAAAGAAGAAAGCAGAAAATAAGATTGACTTTCTGGTCGATCTTATCTGAAATCACCCAGGAAAAAATGAAAGCCGTTTACAACTCCCTGTAACGCCGAAGTAGAGCCCAGCTCTTGAGGAGGAGGAGGGAAGGGTACTGAGGGAGGGTATGCGCCTCCTCCCTCCTCCTCATCCTCCCTGCTACTCCTCCCCTCCTCGTCCTCCTCCTCCCCTCATTCTTCAAGCTCCTCTCCCCCTCCTCCTTCACCCCTCCTCCACACCCCCTCGTCCTCCTCCCCGCGCTTTGCATCATGGGAAATGTCCCATAATGCACCGCACGGTTACGCCGCCGGCGATGGCGACGCCGACGCCGCCCAAGCCGGAAGCTAACGCCTAAGAGCTGCGCTCTTAAAAAAAATTACACCATCTTCCCGATGGGAACCATGGGGTGATGCGGAGCATCGTGTTGGTTCCGAGGAAAGAGTCAGTTGCGTGCTGACGTCGAGAGATGGCGCCACCGACTGCCCTAGCGGAATCCCCTACGCGAGCCTTCGTCGCGGCTCGCGGCAGAGAAACTTGGAACCAACGTTACGAGAACTCTCAGTTGGGAAACTCACCGTTGAAACCTGGGCCGCTGGCGTCCACCGAGACCGAGCTAAATGCGACAACAGCGCCACTCTGCATCATTCGTCTTAACTGTGGTCGCCTTGAGGTTTTAGAAAGCATGTTTTTGCGTAAAAACTAACGGAAAAAACTGTCTTGGTAGTAACTTTTATTGGAGTTTAATACAAAATTGGGGGCGCGTGTTGTTTTCTAAAATCTTAGGTCGCAAGGTTTTGCAGGTATTTAATATTGGTTTTATACAACCGTGCCTCAGCGGGGATTTCAGGTAGCGCGTCCTGAGTTAGGCGCATATTAACCACAGTAGTAAACCGCGGCGCGTCCGCTTGGGAGTCGGGGGCGCTACCTCGAAGCCCCTTCCACAGTATCTGTTCTGGCCCCAAAATGGCCTATTACAACGAATTTGGAAGTCACGTGCAGTTCCTGGACTGGCCGCTGCGGGAGAAGTGGCGGCGTCGGGATCGCCATTAGCTCGGTTCTCGTGGACGGATCGGTGCCACTTTTTCAGGGCAGTCTCTATGGCAGTTTCCCAACTGAGTGGTTCTAGTAACGTTGCTTGAAACGCTCGCCGCTCGCCGTTTATTTTTTTTTCACACTTGAAGGAGAGGAGACTAGAGGAGGAGAGTTGCGCGTGCGCGCGTGGTGTGAGTACAATCGAACGCACGCGCAGTGCACGCGGGTGGTTATCATTTGAGCCCGTTCTCGTTTCGCCCTTCTCACTTGGCCCTTCTCAAAACGACCATTCTCAAAAATATCTTCTCTCTTGGACCTGTCGCATTTGGTCCTTTCCCGTTTCGTCCTTCGCATTTCAACCCTTCTCATTTGAGTCCATTCTCGTTTCGCCCTTCTCACTTGGCTCTTCTCAAAACAACCATTCTCAAAAATATATTTTCGCTTTAACCCGTCGCATTTGGCCCTTTCCCGTTTCGTCTTTCGCATTCCAACCCTCCTCATTTGGGACCGTTCTCGTTTTGCTCTTCTCACCTGGCCCTTCTCAAAACAGCTATTCTCATAAATATCTCGCTTTGATTTGTCGCACTTGACCCTTTACATACCAAAATCGTTTTTAGAGTAATATTAATAAATACATTGATATATTTTGTTCGTGTTTGTGTGTGTGTGCTATGCTACAGGCATACTCTCTCTGCTAAGGATTTTAGCAGTGCGTCGAGGTCGTCGTGAAATGCTACTTGCTGATAATAAAACAGACCAGCTATTTATCGCAGCCAGATCATATTCCGAAATGTCACGTTGTTTGAGGTCTCTCGACGTGGGACAATGCCACCACTTCTATAATGCAGTGGTTCTCAAATGGGGGTCTGCGAAGGCATCGGTCCGCGAAGCCCTGTCTCATCAGTCAAGCACGGCAATATTAGTTGTCTTTCTTCACGTTGAGAAAAAACGTTCCAATTTTCGGGTGAGTACTTTGTGTATGTCAATGAGATAAGTTTACTTCACACTCGCAATTTCATTTCATTTCATTTCATTTATTTGTACCTCACAAGCGCCCCTGGGGGGCATACATGAGGGGGAAATTCAACAGTATACAAGGAAAACAGAACAGTGAAAATATGAACAAACATCATGCAAAAATACAATATAATGAAAACACGTGGAAAACATACATATCAATTTACGCAGTATTGAGCACACGCACTTTTAAATTCTTCGACATTTACTAAAGACACAATGTTGGCTGGAAGCTTGTTCCAGTCGGAAATTGCCAACTGTAAAGGTGATGTCTGGAAAAGTTTAGTATGTGATGTTTGTAATAGTATCTTATGCTGATGATCAAATCGAGGAAAAATACGGTGTGGCGGCTTTAGAAGTTCAAGCTTGAGGAGTGGGTTATTATAATAGATGTTATGGATGAAGGTTAGCCTAGAAATTTTTCTTCTGGTAGAGAGGAGTGGCAAGTCTGCTTTTTCTTTCAGCTGAGATACGCTTGTGTGTCGAGAATAATCTTTGTAAATAAATCTGCCTGCCCTGTTTTGAATTGACTCTATTTGTTGAATAAGGTAGTCTTGAGAAGGATTCCATATGATAGAAGCATACTCTAATTGAGACCGAACATATGATTTGTAAGCGAGTAAACGAACGTCCGGGGGTGCCAGATATAAATTTCGTCTTAGAAAACCTAATGACCTACTAGCCTTGCTAGCCACATAATTTACGTGGTCTTGCCAGTGTAGGTTCTCGCTCAAAATAACTCCTAGATATTTGTAGTTATTTACTTTCTCGATTGATAGATGACCTATTGAATAGTTGAAACTTACAATGGATTTTTTAGTGGAGAAGCTCATGAATTTAGATTTTGAGGTATTGATGCTCATTTGCCAGCGATCACACCACAAAGAGAGGGCGTCCAAGTCATGCTGCAGTGAGAGACAGTCGGTCTGGTTTTTGACAGTTCTATAAATAACGCAGTCGTCTGCAAAGAGTCTGACTGTGGAGGAAATGCTAGTGGCAATATCATTAATATAGATAAGGAATAATAAGGGGCCCAAAACCGATCCCTGAGGAACTCCAGACTTTACATTAATACTAGAGGAAATATTACAATGAAAAGAAACTGCCTGTGTTCTGTTGGTCAAGAATTCCCGAATCCAGTTAATTAAAGAATTATCAATATTAAGACACTCAAGTTTTTTAAGTAGGCGTTTATGTGGCACGCGGTCGAACGCCTTAGAAAAATCAATAAAAATAGTGTCAGTCTGAACTCGCGAATGTATGTTTGTGTGTAGATCGGTTAATAATTCAAAAAGTTGGGTTTCGCAAGACCGGTTTTTCCTAAAGCCATGCTGATTTATGAAAATGAAATCATTGTCTACAAGAAAGTTCATTATATGAGTGTACAAAACATGCTCAAGAATTTTGCATGGGACACTGGTGAGAGATATTGGTCGATAATTAGAAAACAAAGATTTACTACCAGATTTGTAAACTGGAGTGACGATTGCATGTTTCCAGTCATGCGGTATAATGCTCTGGTCTAAGGATTGTTGATAAAGCTGTGCAAGAAGAAGGCCGGCATATGGCTGTGCAAGTTTTAGTAGCTTGGAACTGATGCCGTCGGCACCAGGAGAAGACTGGAGGGGCAGGTTTTGTATTATATTGTTAATACCATCAGGGTCAATTTTAATCTTCGATAATAAAGAATGGTTGTATGCAGAATCACACTGGGGCAGCGGGTAAGACTCTTCGGTAAAAACATCTCCGAAATACTCATTAAATTTGTTTGCACACTCCGTTGGTGACATTACATTTCCGTGCTGGTCTAAGAAACAATTAAGAATTGTGTCTTTAGGTGGGCTAATAATTTTCCAAAATTTCTTGGGATTTTTTTGCATCAAGTTTTTTAGTCCATCGCCGTAAAAGTCGGATTTTGCAACCTTGGTTTCACGTTTGCACAGCTTTGCCTGAGTATCGTACTGAGACCATAATTCGTCAGTATTCCGAGATTGTGCCTTTTTGAAGAGACGTCTTTTAGTGTTCAGCATTTTTTTCAGGGATTTCGTGAACCACGGCTTTTCTGGTGCATCAGGTATAGTAATTTTTGGAACAAATGTAGCAAGTATGTCTTTAAACTTATTTTTTATCCTTTGCCAATTGTCTTCTACTGAACGAGAGAAGAAATCACAGTTAAATTCGTCAATAAAAGTTTCTAAAACACTTTTTATACCATCAATGTTTGCCTTAGAGAAGTCGTGAATTACCTTGGACTGTAAGGGAGCATTTCTTATAGATATACTGAAGTTAATCAAGACAGCCACGTGGTCACTTATCTTGTCAAGACACGTGACCTTTTTTAAATATTCTGGCACAGAAGTGAACAATAAATCTAAAATTGCATCGTCCCGAGTGGGTTTAAGTACTACTTGGGTCAGGCAAAATGATTGCGAGATGTTTAGAAAGGCGGATGTCAGCAAATTGTTGCGACATTCGTCAGATACATTAACAGTGGTCCATTCGATCCCGGGAAAGTTAAAGTCACCTCCAAGAAAAACAGGCAAGCTTGGATAACGAGAGGTAACATTTCCAATAGAGGTATACAGGTGATCAACAAAATCAGACGAAGAGTTCGGCGGTCGATAGCAAGCACCTACTAAAATGAATGAGGAAGCAACCTTTACACGCAGCCAGATTATTTCAATGTTGTCATCAATTAGAATGGGAACAGCAGGCAAATTTCTTTTGACAGCAACAAGGACCCCGCCACCACGTGACTGAATCCTATCTTTTCTGAAAATCGCAAAGTCATGGTTGAGTACTAACTCATTATTCAGTATATTATCAGAAAGCCAAGTCTCCGTTCCTAACACGATGTCGGGGTTGCACATTGCAATTGTATCAGCGAGAGCGTCTTGTTTAGATAGTATGCTCCGAAAGTTGGCAAGAAAAAGGACAAATCATGAGACGTACTCTTTTTCTTTTTTAGTCAGTTTGTATTTTGGCTTGGAATGGTCCGTTGCGATTCAACAACGGTATCTGTTTGGGTATCGTACAAAAACACCTTGTCATTCATAAAAAGTTTATCAAACACTAGCCGCACGCGTGATTGGGGACCACGATGCGTTTTTGCGTAGTCCCAAAGCTTTCTGCGTGCTTCACGTATCAATGGCGAGTGATCTTCCTCAATCCATACCTTAGGAGATGCTAGGTTTTTCAACTTGTGTGCGTTTTCTAGAATCGTTTGCTTACTTTTGAAGCTAAGAAATCTTACAATGATGGGGCGGGGGAAGTTTGCGTTCTTTCTACCTGCCCGGTGGGCTCTTTCGATTTCCCCTGCCTCTAGATCCAAGTGGTCTTTGACAAAGCAAGTTATTATTTCTTCAGATCTGGCCCAGGTTTCCCTGGGTTCCTCTGGAATGCCTTTGAATACAAGATTATTCCGGCGGATACGGTTATCAAGAGCGTTTAGGTCGCTAGCAAGGTTTTGCGTAGTTTCAAAGTTAAACGATATTGATTCGACTTTTTCTTCCAGCGAGCGTAGGTCTTGAGAGACTCTAGTAACTTCTTCTTTAGTTCCCGACAATTCCTCAACCTTTCTTTCAAGACTCGTGACCCTTTCATTTAATTCACCGACCCCTACAGTAATCACGCTAAGCTTTGACAGACTTTCTTGGTGGTTTAACTCAGTCTTTAGGAGGAGAGCTTCCAGCTTTTCTTGCAACGTAGCAAGAGTTGGCTGGTCGGGAGCATTCTTGGGGCCGGGGTTCATCTCTACGTCTCCGGACAGGATGAGGAGTGAGCATAACCACGCGAGTGCAAACACAACTCTGATCGACGGAACAACAGCAAGAACTCGCGGACAAAACAAAAAACGTTTCCACTTTACACATTTGCGGGTGCTAGAAGGGAGGAAACATCCTATTCTTGCTCGATAAACACATACATCGACACCCATGATTTGCCGACACGCACAGTACAAACAAAAGTAGAACACTGGGATTTGCGGCCGGGTAGTATGAGAATTTCAACCCAAGAAAAGAGTAAGCGTGCACTCTCACCTGCAAGTGTGGAAGACAAGATTAGCTTTTCAGCCAAGCGAGTGGCCGCAAAACAAAATCAAACAATTAGTGATATTCATTTATTAAATCATTATCATGATAACCTATACCTTTCTATTCCCCTCACCCCGAACGGGGTCCTCCATCACCTCCGCCTTTCAACAAGGGGTCCGCGAAACATCAAGGGTTGAGAACCACTGCTATTATGTATGCTATTTCTGTTCAAACAAAATTTCCAAATTAAATGTTCATCGCTTTTTTTTTCGTTTGCTTAGAGGAAGGAAGCAGGCGTGTTGGTTGAAAAAACCCCGAGACTGCGGGTAAACGACACAACACTAAAAAGACTTTTTAGTGTTGTGTCGTTTACCCGCAGTCTCGGTTTTTTCAACCATGTGCAATGTACACCAGCTCGTTTGCGCCCTTACATTTTGTTCAAGCAGGCGTCATTGTACGATTCTCAATGCGTACCTCTACAAATAACATATCTCTGGTGGTATATTAATACCACCAGAAATACTAAAAGTGAAACAGAAAGTAACGACAAACTAACGTGAATGTAATGTCCGTTCGTCATGGCGAGTAATGAAACTGGTATTTCGTTACATTCGCAAACTAGTGACGGAGCTCTGTAACGTTTTAGCTTTTTTCCGAGGTAACGAGTAAAACTATTTCGTTACTTATTTTCGG